>CAMOHE010051649.1:0-30382 GCA_946598075.1 Artocarpus hirsutus
AGTATGAATATTTTAATAAGACATTAATACGGTGAGAAATTTGAACTTATTGTAGTAATTTTTAATGAGCAAGAATAATACAGTTTTAGAAAGTACAGCAATGCTTATGAAAATTTCAAGTTTATAGATCATAAATTTGATCAATCCGACGCGACACAAAATTAGACTATGAGGTCTCATTGCTTATAAATAGATGGACAACACAACAAAATGGCCAATCAAATCAACTCTCACTCTCACTTTCTACATTCTCTCTCTATAATTTCTCTCTCCTCCAACTTCAGTTAAGATTTTGGTGTTTGTTTTGACACTTGCTACACCAATAGAAAGCTCTTGTCGAGCTGAGTCCAACGGTGTGCCATACCGGCTACAACTCCACCAAAGGAAGCCTTACTTGTCAATCAAAGTGGCAGAAAATCCCATTTCTTCTCGACGTGATTCCTCCTCTGTTCGACCATCGATTGACATGATCTTGGTGTCCACAGACTTAGATTGATGAGAGGAACAAGAAGATACTAATCTCTTAGCTTGATTTCAGCTGGAGCAACATGATGGAGTTGCCCTGTCTCTATCGCCGTTTCACCTTTGATCTCGCAGCCTCCAGCGACGGTGATCAATACCTTCTGGCCCAAAAGTTTTAGAAGGCGACTTCGAGTTGATTTGCCCTTCCAATTTTATCAAACCACTGCCACTAGATGAAGATCGGTGAACATCCGCTGCCACCACCACATGAGCATTGATCTTGGCAATTTCGACCACGTTACCTCAAATTGATCAAGGCAAAATGATCAAAATCAAAGGAGGAAGCTATCCACTTCCTCAATTGCATGCCACAACCACCGTTAGTATGAGTTCAACGTTGCTACCATGAGCCCATCAACTCCTCAACTCTAGCTACCAATGTGGTCAATTAGCCCCTCCATCATATTTAGAGGATCAAGGGGAATAAAACCCCTTCATCAATAGCACCGAAGGAACCCTTGATCAATAGCACCATAGTGTGAAGTTCAAATCTTATTGAATTTGGTGATGTAGCCTTCAATTAACAAGGGCAAAACACTCAAAGGAGGGCAAGTAGCAAAACCCCTCAATTAATTTCAGGCCACAACCACTAGAGCATCGCTGCCTAAGCTGCCATTTTTTACCAAAATAGTGGAGGTCGATTCATATAGAAGGTGATTTAGGTGAAATTAACACCACTATTAGACTCAAAAAGGTCAATTTAGGGGGGGTACGCTCGAGCTTGGCCTCCAATAGAGCCCAATCGATGACGGTCGACAACTGATCAATGATGATATTAGGTTTTTGTGATCTGGACCTCCAATTTACTATGTGAGACCTCCTCTCGACTTGTTTTGATGCTCCAAATGCGATGGTGCCCTTCGTGTGAGCTAATTTCACTCTGTTGAAAATTGTCTGGTACTAGCTGCACATGGATCGAGGCAACTCAAACTACAGTAACAGAGTCTAGAATGATGTTTCCAACAATTATAAATCTCCATGAAGCATTCCTAGCTATCCACGGTCACTTAAGGACCACTATCAAGGATGCTTCATAGACTATAGATATAGCGAAATACAATTGGACCCGCTTAGCTCGGAGTCTAAGTAAGTAGGAATTTCGCCTACAGTATGAATAGTTTTAAAATAAATTATTTTAAATGTTTTCATAAAAATTTATGAAAATGCATAATCAATAAATTGTCACACTGTATCTATTATGATGTGTTGTTATATTATGATGTTATGATTTATTATGCTTATGTCATGTCAAGTCTATTATGTTATGATTGTATCATGATCAATGTATTATGTATGCAATATTTAAAGCATATTGTTTAATCACCTTCAAGTTAAGCATGATTATGATTTATGGTTTATGATTTACATAATTGTGATGCTATATAATAATAAGTCATACTGCATATATACAATAAGATAAGTGAAAGTTATAAGACAAGTTAAATGTATAGTACCAACATCTCAACCCATGGGGAGGCTTAAAATACAAGTTATGATCTTGGTGTTGTTAGGGACCTCATAAACCCTAACTTCCTAGGAATCGCGTACAACTGGTACTATCACTTGGGACCCAAAGTAATGAGACAAGTTATAACTTAAATAATTAAGCATAAAATAAGTTCATAAGCAAGTATAAAATGTTCATGCATATTTTTAATTAAATGATTTTTAATTGTGTTTATTTCCTACTTGCTAAGAGAAAGCTCATTTAAGTATGTTTATGGTGTAAGTAAAAAACCCTATCAGCGATATTTGATAGGCAGTGGTGAGCAGCAGATGCAAGGTGGAGATGGAAATAGATACCGTTCATGCAATGTAATATTTTCACATTATTAGCTTACGAATTTATACATGTTTTTATTTTACAAAATTACGTAAGTTTTTACTTTATGAAAATTATGTACATATAAATAAGTAAATAAACTACATAATTTATGTCTTAAAAACTGAGATTGTGATTATAAAATCTTGGTCTAGAGAATTTTAAGGTTTAAAAAAAATGTTGCAATAGAAAATGCAACAAATATATGAAAATATTCAAGTAAGAAAATTATAAGATTATAGAGAATTAAAAATAATTATAGGAATTTTACGTTTAAATAAGAAATGATTTTTATGAATATGTTTTATGAATTTATTAGTATGAACGTTTAGATGATTATGCTTTGAGAAATTATTATGTTGGATTTAAGTGAACGAGTTATAAGAAATTATTATTATGATAAGTTTTGAAAGATTAATTTTTAAGAAATCAATATGTTATTTTTTTAAGATATTAAATTACAAGTAAAATATATAAATAATTTTTAAGGAAGTTGTAAAGAGCATTTAATATGATTTTATTCCATCATTTAATTTAGAATTGCTTTTGAATTAGTTATATTTAAATTAGAGAATGTTTTAAAGGAAGTAATTCCTAAATAATTATCTTTATGTTTAAAAAAAGTTTTAAAGAATTTTCATTATTTTATGTTTTAAGAGATTAATGTTATGAGATATGCAAAGGATTAAGTTTTTGGTAATTATGATTATGTTAAAACGTAATGATTATTATTATGTTATTATCACGTTTGAGAAATTAATGTTATTTTGTCAAATCTATGAAATTAAGTTTTGGAAACAATTATTATTTTTTTAAGGTTTTATGTTGAGGAATCCATAACAGGAATTTATTTTAGAAAAAGGAATTTATTCCACAATTTCAGTACTTTATCTTAAAGTATGTTTAAATTTACGATTATGTTTAAGTTAACTAACGACCATGTAAGTAGAGTTGTTGCAAAATAATCGACATGCCAAGCATGGTTTTGAACAACCTCTCAAGGCCTAACGCCAAGCATGGTTGCCATGTTGCATAGAATCACGAGAAATCGTATTAAGTATTGACTTCCTAAGTCAGCTAGACAACACGTAGACTGGCGTGGATGCTTGAACCAACACTTCAAGATGATTGACACTTAGAGTGCAGATCTAGGTAAGAATATTTGAACTTACAACCACAGAAGTAGTTGATTAACCAGTTGATAGAGGATCTAGAGGTTCTACAAAAACTTCTTCAAATTTTGAAAAAGATTAATAAATCTCGCTAATTTTAATATAACATTTTCAACTATTATAAAAAAAAAAAAAAAAAAAAAAGAGGGGAAGAGAAGAAAGTCATTGCCAAGACTTCCCTCCTTTCCTTTCAAGACTTGCTCTTATTTTTATTTCATCATTCACCCTTTTTACCAATGAGGAAGCTACGAGCAAGGCAGCTCCACCTTGGGAAGAAAAACAAGCCTGTAGTACCTTTTTGATTAATCGCTAACTCATAAACAAAGTCGTCCCTCATGTGGCATGTGAGTGGATCACCACTAAAAGCCGATGCTGTGGGTGGATGTATAACGCCCTTCACTTTTCCATGAGAACAAAGAAAGCCATAGTTAGGATACGCGAAGAATGCAAAAACAAAGTCTTCTTCAATGGATTACCAGAAGAGATGATGAAATCAAGGCGTCTTCTTGAAGCACGAATGAGCACTTTGTCAAAAAGGCTTTCAAGCTTGGAACATTGACGAGGACACCAATATGCCAGTATGGTTTTAATTGTCTTCTCAATGCCCAAAGCCTAGTGTTGCGAAAAATCTGTAAGTGTACAAAATCGTAAACATGTAATAATGAGTGAATAGAGTATTGTTCCCATAAGGATTGCATTAATCTAGCTAAATACTGAAATTGTTAACTCTAAAATTATTTGAATAATCAAATATAAAATAGAAAAGTAACAAAACAAATAAAAATGTAAATAAAAACTTAAATAAATAAAAGACTAAGGCATCTGATTTCACCTAAATTATTCCTATTCAAATTATCTAATTTAATCAACTGATGTTTACTCCTATGTTGATAATGAATTTCTTTTAGTTAATCACTAATCTTTCTTAAGTATTAATAATTTATTCCAGTTTGCAAATTTCCTACATCTCTATGAAAAATTATAAACTTACCAAGATTCATTAAGAATAGAAAATTCACAATGTTACACAAGTCTCATAGATATCTCTATCTTATGACAATCTCATAGCATTCAACCATGGTTCAATTTAATTATCGCTTCTTAGCATCAAACTAAATCACAAATTATGCAAAAGTTGTGCAAACTTTTACAAACAATAATATCATATTAAACACAACATAGATAATGAATAAAAATCAAATTGAATTAAATTAAATAAAAGTGAACATTCATAATCCGGCTACATCGTAGCCCTAGAACAGAAAAATTAGTTTAAAATGAAACTAAAAACAATCCTAAATAATGTCCTAGACATGATGAGTAAAAGAAAAGAACTGTGTTTGGATGCAAAGATGGTTTCTGTCTCCAATGGCACTGTTCTTCTTTTCCAAAGCAGTGAGTTCTCTCCTTTTGTTAGCAATCTTCCTCTATTAAAAACCGTTCTTCAACCCCTCATATTGTTCTATTTATAGTTTAGGCTTTGTGTTTATGGCTCTTAGACACCCATGAATGCTCGAAGTAGCGCTCAGGCTTCATGTTTCTAGCACCTACGCGCCCATGAATGCTCAAAGTAGCACTTCATGTTTCTAGCCCCTAGGCGCTATTGCTACGTTGTAGGCATGCTTAGTTTGGCGCCTAGGCTCCGATGGTTTTGCACCTAGGCACTATGCTCTCGGGTTTGAGACTGAAAAATGCATGCAGTAGCACCTAGATGCTCATAAATGGACACCCAAACGCCATTCCTCCTTCAAATCCATTTATGCTTACTTTTTGGTCTGTTTTGCCCCGCAACTTGTCTTTGCCACTGCTTTTACATTGCATGGGTTGTCAGAAAATAAGGGAGGTCTATGGTGGAGAAAGCCAAAATTCTCTACCCGTGGAGAAGGTTATTAATAACCACACAATTGAAATAAAGAAAATTGAACAGCAGGGATTCAACAATTTAGATAGACCTTCCTATGCTAGATTTGATCAAAAATTCAAAAAATTAAAACAAATAAAAATTTGGGTAAATTTTGTTCTTCTTCTTTAACAACCTCTTCTCTCTCCAGTAACCTCCTCCTTTTTCGGCAACCTCCACTCTCTCCGACAACCTCCTCTCTGGTACCCTCGTTGTCAACAACAACAACAATAACGAGAACAACTGCAACATCAAGAACCAACCCTGATGGTGGACTTTGATATGCAACTCCGGCAATGGCAAGATAAATTATGCAAAACCATGATCAATACGATCATCCTGACCGCTCCAAAACCTTTATTCTGTACTAGACCTCTAGTCTTTAATGCATCCATCCAAACAATGATGGAAGCATGCGTTTGGGTGATCACATACGTAACAAAAACAACAATATAGAGATTTCATTCCAAAAAAAAAAAAAAAAACCATATAGAAGCCGACAATGCCAACATGAAGCTCATTGCTCTTCATAGATAAATAGTCAATAATGAAATGACAACAAAAACAAATCGAACCAACCATTAAAGTGAAAAAATAGCTATGTCAATAATATTTTTTTTTTCTTATTGCACTTACTGGGCTAGAGTAGGGTTAGTAGAAGAATATAAATATATATTGGCATAGTAACCATGATAGAGTGAACAAGATAATTCAATTAGATTTTAGATTATTGGGAGGGATAACTTAGGGAAAAAATTTTTAATTAATATATCAAAATGTAATGACTATTTTAATTGGTTCATTTTTATAATTGTCTTTCAACTATTTTGGTAGAATAACAATTTTATTAGAATCGTTATTCCTACGACTTTTTATCCAACCAAATATAAAAACAAAGGATTTTAAGTATTAATATTCCATTGCAATGGTTATTCCATTAAATCAAAGATAGCTTAATAGTTTTTTTTTTTTTTTTGTTATTAAACTAATGGCTTTTAAACTTTAGGGTATGCTACACTTTACTTCTTGGACTCTAAAAATCACCACTTTACTCTTTGAACTTTCAAAACCCCTCACTTTATTTTCTAAACTTTTAAAATTACTACTTTACCCTATAAACTTTCAAAACCCTCACTTTGCCCCTGAACTTGCGATTTTCTATTCAAATGGATAGAATTAAGCTCACTTGAGAGTGATAAAATGTCATTTTTAATTTGTACTTATAGGTGACACATGTACGAATCATGTAGGCTTAATTCTGTCTATTTAAACTAGAAAATAGAGGTTCAAGGAGTAAAGTAAGGAGCTTTTAAAGTTCATGCGGCAAAATAGTGAATTTAGTTGAAGAAGCAAAATGAGGAGATTTAAAAGTTTAAGAGGTAAAATCGTTATTTTTAAAGTTCAGATGGCAAAATAGAAGTGACCCTAAAATTTAAAAACCATTGATATTAATAACATTTTTCTTTTCATAGGTCGGGATTCCAAAATGTTTCAGAGTAACGAGAGGCCATAGCTTATATCAAACATCAGGCAGCGGAAAAACACAGTTAGATGACAAAAGTCAACGACTTGTGTTCCTCGGTGCACGGTTTGCTGCTTGATTCTTGGATTCTTTATAAATTTTCGCTCTCTGTCATGCTCTATACATCTTTCTCTGTTTTATTTTGGTGGAATATTTTTCTGTCATATATAGTTATCATCTTGCAGGTTACTCTACTAGGTCTTTTGCTATTCTACCTGCGGGCGACAACAATCTCGTTGGTTAATGCGTATCGTATCCATAAATGGCCATTTCATTTTCTTGTCGTGCTTTTCATTCAAGTTCTTTAGAGCTTTAGTTTTTGTATTTCCACAGATTTTTTTTTTTTTTTTTTTTGAAATGGAAGGACGTTGCAGATTCAATCCTATCTTGTATTTAAAAAAAAAAAAAGAAAAAATTGCTAGTGTTGAGACCTAATAACTCCACTAAATTTGGCAGCTTCGACAAAAGGCAAAGAAAAAACAATATAACAATTTTTTAAGTGCACGTCAAAAATAGTTTAAAAAGTGCCATTACAAACAGGCTCAAAATCCGAAGAAAGAAGAGTTTCAATAAAGTGGACAAAGTGCCAGCTAATTTTTTAAAAAATCAGTTAAAATGCTGGTTGCATGAATTTGGATTGGACTTGAGGAGGCTGACGATGCTAGAAAATTAGAGCCAGCTCCGGTTCACTATTAAATTATTAAGGCCTGTAACATTAGCCTGAAAGAAACATAATGAGAACAATTTTGGTACAATCATTACCTAATACAGCCTCTATGAACGGTTTGCAATAATCTTTATGGTATTGTTAATTAGGTGGATATAAACCGGGCAAAAAAATGTATTGGTAATTGCAAAACATTTTCAAACACTGGCAAACAACAATGTTACGTAACTTTTTTTTTCCTTTTGTTTTAGAACTGAACTAGCTGTGTACCATGGAAGAAAATATCTATATAGGTGAAAATATTGGTACTTTATTTCTATGAAAATATCAGAAAAAATATCGATATTGGTGAAATATCGAAAAAATTTACAAAAGTTACTGAAATTTACATTAGAACATGATTTTATATTTTCTGATAGCATGAATATTAAAAAAATACATAAATTAACGAGTTTCACATAAAAAAATCATACATATTACATTTTCTAATACCAAAAGGAAGTTCTATGAGGCTTAAATATAGTCGCGATCCCATCTTGATTCAAATAGTATTGATATCATGACATATTATTTGAATAATATTGAACGTAGTTACAAACATGCCACATATAGTTTTGTTAATCAATTCCCACTGTATTTTCATAAATTGAAAAATGTGAATTCTCCTAATTGTTTGCCTTAGAAGGTGTTGCTATGTTTGGATCAGAATAAAAATATTAATATTGGTGAAAATATCGGTATTTTAAATTTATAAAAATTTTAAAGAAAATATTGATATCGGTGGAAATATTGAAAAAATTACAAGAATTATAATATTTATTTTATATTGAAATTTTGATATAAATTAAGATTGTGTAAAAACTAATACCCTATAATCCTTGATATATCAATATTTTTACTAATTTATTATAGTATTAACTGAAAGTTTCCTTAATTTTTAGCATTTGGATAAAAATTTTTTAATATTTTTAAAATTTTCTCCAAAATTTTAAAATTTCAAAAATCTCTAAATATCATTTAGGATTAAATTAAAACATCTCTCAAAATTTTTTAAAAATTTTGATAAATATAAAAAAAATTGTGTATAATTAAAAAATATTTTAGTACCTTCTAATCATAAAAATTTCGATAAAAATTTTTGAAATATTGAAGAAATTTTTGTCCCAAACAGTTTTAAACGTCCCAAGTGGACTACAGCAGGCTCCACTCACAATAGAGGCCCCACAGAGTGGGTTCTTCTACAAGATGGACCCTAGGGTGAGACCCACTCTATGAGGCCCTCATTGTGAGAGAAGCGGGCTGTAGCGCGCTCCGGAAAAAAAAAGTTTTTCTTTAATCCCTATTGTGTACAGAGTCTCACATAAACCGAGGAATTGAGACCATGACAAATGCTTTACAAAGCACCCCTAAAAAGAGCTGCAGCAATCATGCTAAGCAGCTGTTTGACGGTTGAACTTCAATTAAAATGCAAGCAAAGAAGAAGGGGAGTTGGGTAAAAGCGAGGACGTTACTGTTGCTATCAACTCCTAAGTTAACTAACGGGTTACAATTTAGAACAAGACACTGTCAATATTAGCAACAAAACGACCTTATTGCGGTCCCACTATTTACTTTATTGGACTCTCTACACGGTTATATTACGTTGTCACAGTATCACCACATCATTTATCCCTATTTTAGGGGGTGTTTGAAAGGCGATAAGAATCAGTGATGAGAACCACTTTTACTGTAGCATGTGAGAGCTTTACACTATAGTAATTTTTTTTATTGTTATTGTAGCATGTGAAAGCTTTATACTGTTTATAGTTACGTTTGTGGTGGAAATCGTAATTCCCACCACTTTACCAAACACCCGGTTAACCTATTAAGTTAATTTAAAAATCATACTGAAGGTTAAAATATCATAGACTATTTTAACTTATAATATTAATTTAAAGACTAAATTGTTACAATATTAAAAGTTTAAAAACTTTTAAAATTATTTACCTAAACAGAAAAGATAAAAATATGTGCTTAGAATTATATCCATAGAAAAAAATATGTATTTCTTTGATAGCAGCTTAGCATGATTGCAAATGTTTCAAATCTTTGCGATTTTGGAATCAAACCCAAAATGTAGAAAATTCATCAAAGCAACCACAAATTCTCTGTACTATTTTTCAATCTCATTATCTGTCTACGGAATTAAAGAGAAACTCACTAAATCTGTTCCCTCTCTACTCTTATATGCATCTCTGCGATATTTCACTTTCTTCTTTCTCTTTCCTCGTAACAACTCAACTTTCTCTCTCTCATCTTTCGCTTTTCTTCATTCTTTTTCTTCCACGTACATTTGTCTTCTTATGCTTTTTACTTTCTTTTGAACATGGATATTATCACTTCCATCAGCTCTTTAAACTACACAAGAAGTCCTCCAAACCTTTTCTCATATTCACATTTAATCCTCCAAACCTTAATTTACACGCATATCAAGTAACTTTCCCTACCTCCTTTGACTTAAACGCAGTTTCGCTACTTCGTTTTCTCGTTTCCAAGTCCTTGAAGTTCCTTTCTTTGTTTTTTTTCAGCGTTCTCTCTCTTCTACTCTTCATAGTTCTCAGTCATAAAATTCCCTTGGAGGAAGAAAAAGAATAGCAAATTCTACAACTTCATTTGAGTTTCCACGTTCTGTTTCTTTTTTTCCTCGCAGCTTTTTCCATTGTTTGTTACAGCGTCTTCGGTCGGTTCTCCACGATTATAGTTCTCAAATATTAAAAAAGAAGAGACCGACTAGAATCCTGCGTCATTTGAGGGCTTACTGGTTTTTCACTTTGTTAATCCTTATTTGTCAACGTCTTTTCTGTTTCTTACTCTCAATTTAAAAAAAAAAAAAAAAAAACTCTGTTCTGCATTAAGTGGCTCAATTCGAATTTGTTAAAAGATCAGGTACGCTTTTCCTTCATCATGTTCTAATGATAATCTGCTCCGTTGTAGTCTAATTTTCATTTAGTTCCTGTTATGTTTCTCTAGTTTTCCAAATAAGTAAATCTTCTTGTGCTTATTTTATTTATTTGTTTGTTTCTTCCTTTTACCTAGTCTTGCTTTTTATTCATTTTTCTTTAGGAGAGTTTTAAAAATTCAAAAAAAAAAAAAAAAAAAGAGTTCTTATAAAAAGAAAATATTTAAAAAACAGAGAGAAGACAAGAGTAAGAAATTAGTAAATTAGAACAAGCATAAAAATGGACCTTCTTATCGGGGTTGCTACTGCAATTGTGGCCAAACTTGCCGAGTATTCTGTTGCGTCAGCTCGCCGGCTATGTCACTACACAAGCAATGTGAATAATCTTCGAGCTCGAATTCAAGAACTCAACGATGTAAGGCAAAACATACAAGGTCAGGTAAACGAGGCTGAAAGAAATGGCGAAGAGATTTGTCAAGAAGTTCAAAGCTGGCTAAGCGATGCAGGATGCATCTCCCAGAGGGTCGAGGATTTTCTGAACAATACCCGAGATCGTGCAAATATTAGCTGTTGCAATCTGCATATTCCGAATTTGGCGTCTCGGCATCAGCTGAGCAGGGAGGCAAGGCAGATGGTAGAGGACCTCACACGTCAAATTCTAGCAGCGGAATTCAATAACATTTCTTTTCGTCCTGCTCTGTACGGTAGCATTGCAACTAGAGGTGACTACGAGCACTTTGAATCCCGAAAGATGATTTTGGAGGAAATTATGAAGGCCCTACAAGATCGTGAGGTTTGCAAGATTGGAGTGTATGGTATGGGTGGTATTGGCAAAACCATGCTTGCTAAAGAAGTTGCTAGGCGAGCCACAGAAGCCAAGTTATTCACTGAGGTGGCTATGACGACTCTATCCCAAACTCCAGATTCTAGCAGATTGCAACAAGAAATTGCAGATAAGATACATTTGGATATCAGTGGGATTGGAAGCGTAGCTGCCAGAGCAGATCGGCTACAACGTCGATTGATGGGAGAGAAGAGTATTCTCATTATTTTAGATGACATCTGGGAGAGGCTTGATTTGCTTGAGGTTGGGATTCATTTTGAGCACCAAGGATGCAAGATATTGATGACTTCAAGATCTATAGATGTCGTACACTCAATGGGTGCTGAGAAGAATTTCCGGGTTGATAGTATATCACTTGAAGAAGCAACGAACTTGTTTCGGACAATTGTAGGTGATATTTTTGTTCGCCCAGATATTAAAAGTTTGGCAACCGATGTGGTCGGTGAATGTGCAGGCTTGCCGCTAGCTATCACAACAGTTGCCTCTGCATTGAAAAGTCAAGATAGCTTGGCCGTCTGGAGGGATACTTTACGACAACTACGAAGTATTCCTTTCCCGACGAACATTGATGAACCGCTAAGGAAGGTTTACAGGAGTATAAGGTTGAGTTATGATTTTTTAAGTGATGAAGAACGGTCATTGTTGTTGCTGTGCAGTCTACATGGAGAAGACTGGAATATAGAAGTCGAGAACCTAATGACAATTAGCGTGGGTTGGGATCTGTTTCAGAACGTCCATACATTAGCAGATGCAAGAACGAGAGTGGAGTCATTGGTCGTTAGACTACAAGCTCGGTGCTTGTTAGATGATTCTTTTTTTGGCAAGGTCAAAATGCACGACATCATTCGTGATGTTGCCTTATCAATTGCATCAGAGGAGAGAGGTATGAATAGTATTGTCATAAACAAGTTGGAAGATTGCATGAATAAGAAAAAACTCAAAGACTCCAAAGTAATGTCATTACTTCCATGTTGGAGTTCTGATATTCATTTTCCCGAAAAGTTGGAATGTCCACAATTGGAGTTATTATTCTTGCAAAATTTTGGTTTTGACGGTCATTGTATAACAATTCCAAATCAGCTTTTAGAAGAAAGTAAAGATAAGCTGAAATCTTTGCTTTTTGAAAGAGCAAGTATAGCACCCTTGCCTCCATCCTTGCATTCACTTCAGAATCTCCAAACCTTATGTCTACGTCATTGTGTACTTGAAGACGTGAGTTTCATTGGAGATCTAAAGAATTTAATAATTCTTGATCTTTCATATTCCACGATTAAGCAGTTGCCCAGAAACGTAAGACAACTACATCGTTTACAACTGTTAAATTTACAAGGCTGTTTTAATCTTGAACTGATTGTGCCGAATGTCATCTCAAGCTTGACACGGTTAGAAGAGTTGTACGTTGCACAAAATTATGATAAATGGGAGGTTGGAGAAGTCATCGAGAGCAAAAGCAGTAATGCGAATCTCTCTGAACTAATGAATTTGCAGAAACTCGCTTCTTTATCCTTGAGAATACCAGATGCCACAACTTTTCCTAAAGATTTCATGTTTAGTGAAAAGTTGGAGAGGTATAAAATATTAATCTGTGACTCAATTCCCTTCCACTGGTACCCACAACAACTTGGAATTTCAAGGTTGTTGCTTCTAAAGCACCTTGAAAGGAGTCAATTAAAAGCACTTGGCCTTGAATCGTTGGTGAAAAGCGCAGAAATGTTATCACTGATTGGGTTAAGAGGTGTCAAGGATATGGTGTATGATCTAGACAATGAGGGGTTTTCTCACTTGAAGCATCTCGATTTCGTCAACAGCGATGGCATTCAATATATCCTTGATTGTAATGTCTACCAGCGGGTTCATCCTTGTAAGGCCTTTCCGATGTTGGAAAGACTCTGCCTTCGGAAATTAACAAACTTAGAAAGGATATGTCAAGGTCAGCTCCCAGAAGATTCATTTAATCGGTTGAGTGAGGTCAATGTGGGAAATTGTGATAAATTGAAGAATCTCTTCCCTTTATCTATCGCCAAAAGACTTCATTCTCTTAAAATAATTGACTGCAAGATGATGGAAGAGATAGTACTTCATGAGGGAGAAGATGATGCCCACGGCGTCGGCGACAAAACTATGCAACATGTAGTTGAGTTTTCTTCATTGACCTTCTTGTCTTTACGATCTTTACCAAAGTTTGTTCAATTCATCTGTTGGTCTGAGGCGGAGGCAACTTGCGGGTCTTCATCAGCACTACAATCTCCTCCTTTATTCAGTGAGAAGGTAAACAATAGTCAGCTCTCATCTTTGCGTCTTTGTGCATATATTCATCACATGTCTATAATTTTTATACTTAATTTAAATTTTTTCTACAAGCTTACTCATCTATCCACGCTCGAGTCCATAATTTAAACTTTGATTTATAATTGTCCTCCACGTGCAAAGGATTAATAAGGACGAACTTAACATATAGTACTTTTGGTTTATGTTTTCCATCTTTATATATTTTTCGTAAACGTTGTGACTGATCATCAGAATGTATATTAGATTTGAGACATTTTTAAAACAAGTGAGAGAGAAAAGGAGGATGACAATTGTGAAGGAGGGGGGGCGAGGGAGAGAGGGGTGGGGGTGTGGGGAACTAGTTTGAGGGTTTTTTGCGAAAATTTCCAAGTCACACAATGTTCAAATTGTTGTCTAAATCTTAATATTGGATGACGGTTTCTAAAAAACAGTCGTCTAAACCATGATATAGACATCCAAAAGACGAGGAGGTCTATGACGCATTTTTAAAGTCTAAATTTAACGAGTATTGTCTAATGTGAAATTTTTAGTCGTGTGTTTGGCTTTAATTGTAGAGTTAGCAATGCAAGTTTGCTCAATGCTCCTTTATACTAAAGCTCTACCATTTAAGATAAAAATGAGCAGGAAGTTGACCTCTTTGAATTTTTATTAAATTGAAAATCCAAATTCGGGTATCTTTTAGGAAGTAAATCTGAAATGGAACAATCCGTCATGTTTTGAAGATATGCTTAACAACTTCTCAGTGTTACTTTGATTTGGTTGGTACCAACTATCCATCTTTATCCCATGGTATATTTAGCATAACATATATAGGACTCCACCACGGAAGCATAGGAAAGTCTTTTAATGATATCCACTTTTTCAAGAGTACTTTTTGATGTCCACTTGATCGCATGGTGTGAGTGTCTGTCTCGTAGGCACCATAAATATTTCTTCAAATTTTGGATAAAATACTTCACGTGAATGTATATTTTTGTGACTTGGTTCATATGTTCTCTCCCAGAGATGAAACAAATTTATCGAAAGGAAATACTATAGACGCCCACTCTAATTTCAACTTTTATATCAAATACTAACTCTTAAGTTGTCATTTTTTTACTAGTAGATGCCTATTAATTGATATAGCAACCTTTTAATTATCTACTAATAAAGAATGACAACTCAATGAATTGGTATAAAAGTTGAAATGAAAGTTGGTGTTGGTATTCAAAGCATATTTTATATATATATATATATATATATATATGACGTACTTCATATTTTTCAAGTCATGAAATTAAAATATTATCTTTTGCAGCTTGGCTTTCCCAGCTTGATCGATTTGGATTTATATGGGATAAACGTGCAACGTTTATGGCCAGATTGCGAGCTTGGAACGACTTCTTTCATGCACAATTTAAGATACTTGGATATTAGAGCATGCAATAAATTGAAGTATCTATTCTCTTTCCCTGTAGCCGAAAGACTTGTAAATCTGATCACCCTACAAGTAAGAGATTCTGAAGCCATGCATGATATTGTGGTCACAAAGAATTTACCAGAGGAGGGAAGGTCGGGGAAGACCTTGTTCCCTAAACTATGTTCTCTCAAGCTTTCTAATCTTCCAGCCCTCCAAAATTTCTGTGTTGGAGATTGCGTTACATTCAAATCCTTATTGGTGCTAATTATCAAACATTGTCCTCAGCTGAAGACATTTGTCACTGGAAATTGCATTGCGTTTGAATCCTTGTCAAGGCTATCTGTCCAAAATTGTCCTGAATTGAAGACATTTGTCACTTGTTTCATGCCAATGCAAGTATCAGTTGACAACAAAGAAGTCAATCATCTAGCAACCACACAACCTGTCTTCAACGAAAAGGTAACTTCCTCTTTATTTTCATATATGTTTCTAGTCCTGTCTTATATATGTTTCTAGTCCTGTCTTATGTGTGTAGGAAATTATTGAGTAGACCTGGTGTGTATGTTTATGTGGTACAAACATCCAAGAAATGATTGGCATTTCAATAATTTGTCAATACTATAAATCTAATTATCTTCATCCCTCCTAGCAAGTTGTACATTAATTGCTTGGTTACAAGTATCATAAATACTCTATAAATTAATTAATTTTAACTGTAAAATAACTTTGTTTTTAATTATTAAAAACATATTAGTTTTTATAATTATTTAATTTAGGAACTAAAAACGCTAACAATATATTGGGCAAATGTTTATTTTCTAGATTCCGTAAAAAAATGTTTCATTTTCTAGAATTTTTTTTAAATAGTTATTTTGTAAATACTGTACGTATTTGAGTTTTTAAATTTAGTCGCAATATATATGAATAGGCGCTCTTTGTTGAAAAAAAAAAAAAAAAAAGTTAATTACTTCCGTTATGCTGAGTATCACTGCAAAAAGTTGAATAGGGGCTCTTTGACACCAACTAAAAAAAAAAAAAAAAAAGTTGACTTCTATTTAACGTGATTAGGTGCTCTTTTTATAAATTGGGAAAAAAAAGTTATTAACTAATGTATTAATCACAAGACTTGAAAGTGGAAAAATTAATTTACGTTGGGGATTTCGAGACAAACTGTATTCTTGACAATCAACTAAACAATAAATGTAAAATCTATTAGGAAATGGAAATAATTAGGTAAATTTAATGATAATGAATTGTTCAAATATGTTGGTTGTTTGTTGGACGGGTATATCACGATGATGTAGTACACCCAAGCTACTGAACAATTTCTTGTAAGTGTTATTGTAGGCTATGTACGTACTAGGTAATTCAGGTTATAAACTTTAATCAAGGATTTCTATTTTTGCTAACTTCTGTATTTATATTTATTCTAACGAAAAGCATTTTGATATTTAAAACGAAAAAGATTAAAAAAAAATGAAGTAAAAGAAGAAGAAGAAGATGATGATCAAAGCCTTTTAAATTACCAGTGCTAAAAAGGTTATTTAAACAGTAAACAACACATTCGCCAACAGATAAACATATTAGTCATTGAAATTCTTTTAAAGTAACGGCAGCAACATATTCTCTTGCGTCACGTTAAATTCAAGCTTGATGATATATTTTTTTAATAAATTTGATTGTAGACAATTAAGATTAGGGAAATTTAGTAGTTTGCTCACTTCCGTGAATGACGCCATAGCTTTGAAAGATTTATATATAGTTTGTAAAGATCATGATCTAGCTCAGAGACTGTTAGTGTTTTGTTGATAATAAACACTAAGAATACTCGCCTATCTACTTCACTCAATTTCAAAATGTTAACTATAAGTAAATTTAGTGCGTATATTTTTACTAACATTCCTTCTCTAATCTTTTCTTTAGGTTATTTTGCCTGACCTCAAGTATCTTGAAACTGATTGGAGCAAATGCATAAACGAAATAGTCGACATGAGTCAATCTTCAAGTAAAGTACCGAGTTCTTTTAGCAACCAGCTAAAAGACCTCAAGGTGAACTACAGAAGTCAGGATAAACCCATTGGTCTCTCGATTTTCAAACTTCTTCAGAGATATCAGAATCTCGAGACGCTTGAGTTGAATGGTTTTTTTGTGGATGAAATACTGGAGGATCGACATCTTGGTTATGCCACTTCTGCGCAAGACTATGATGAACAAGTGATCGCACGTTTAAGGATGCTAAAGTTGGATAACGTTCCTAAGTTGAGACGTATCATTGGGGAACCACAAAATGCTCAACCAAGACCTCCATTTGTGTCTTTCCAAAATTTGACAACTCTGGTAGCGTCATTTTGCCATCGATTGACATATTTGTTAACTCCCTCGACAGTGGCAAGTCTGGCACAACTCAAAGAAATGAGAATAACTAATTGCAACAGAATGGTAGAAATACTTGGGGATTATGAGAAAGGCGAAATAACAGAGGGTGAACATGATGATCATGAACTAGTTTTCACGCAACTGAAGATTTTAGAGCTTCATTATTTACCGAATCTTGGAAGCTTCTACTCAGGAATTATTCACATAAGATTTCCGAAGCTGAAGACATTAGTTGTGAGTAGATGCCCTGAGATGAGGACTTTCTCCTATGGAATGATAAGTACCTCAATTTTGGATACAATCAAGGCAGAAATAGAAGATGAATGGAGATCACAATATATTGATGGTGATACTGATGATGATCCTGGTGAACATGACACATTTATAGATGAATGGAGATTACAACCAACTTATATTGATAGTGACGACATTGGTGAAGGGTACATTGATGAAGAGTATAGAATCTTTGTTGAACCTGTACAAGAACACTGGGATGGCGATGTTAATACAACCGTGAGAAAGCTTTGGCAGGACGATTCCAATTTGGCAATGCAACATTTATTTGCTGAAACGGTATGTCATTATGTTATATTCATTAAATATAATTTCTAATTCTTATTCTATATTATTTTTATATAAAAACATAAAAGTCTTGCAAGTTGCCAAAAGTTGTCATGCTACATGATATAGATATTGCCCCTAGTTAATTGGGACAACAAGTACTTGACACCTAGATTTATAACAGCCATAAAAGTATAATTTCTTCGATGATTGTAATTTCAGGATGCTCGTGGTTGTAAAGACTTCTTATGCTTTTATTTACTAATATTGTCTTCTATCATTTCATTAGGTTATTTTGCCTGACGTTGAACGTCTGAGTACTAGTCAGAACAAAGATATATATGAGATACTCGACATGAGTCAACCTTCAAGTGATGTGCCCTGTTGTAACCTAAAAGTTATTGAGATGAATTGCAAAACCGAGGATAAACCAATTGATCTCTCAATTTCCAAACTTCTACACAGATATCAGAATCTCGAGATTGTTACGTTGCGTGGTTTTTTCAAAGATGGAATATGCGAGGATCAACAACTTGGTGGTGCACAAGAGTGTGAAGAACAATGGATCACAAGTTTAAGGGAGCTAAGTTTGTTTAACATTCCAAAGCTGAGGCATTTGCTTGGGGAACCAGAAATTTTTCTTGCGTCTTTTCAAAATTTGACAATTTTAGAAGTATCAGACTGCCATCGATTGACATATTTATTAGCTTTGTCAACAGCTACAAGTCTCGTACAACTCAAAGAAATGAGTATAACTAGTTGCAATGGAATGACAAAAATAATTTCAGATTATAAGGAAGATGATTATCGTGAGCTAGTTTTTACAAGATTGGAGATTTTAGAGCTTCACCAATTGCCGAATCTTGAGAGCTTCTATTCAGGAAATGTAGTCATAAGATTTCCAAAGCTGGAGACATTAGTTGTCAGTAGATGCCCTGAGATGAGGACCTTCTCCAGTGGAATTATAAGCACCTCAATGTTGGGTAAAATCACTACAGTATTAAAAGATGAATGGAGATCAGAATCTATTTATGGCGATAGTGATGACATTGATGAAGATTATAGAATGTCCGATGAACCTGTATACCGAGAGCTTCGCAATGACGATGTTAATACGGCTGTGAGATTGCTTTGGGAGGAAACATCAAATTTGGCATTACAACAGCTTTTCATGGAAATGGTACGTCATTAAGTTATATTCACTCGTCACATTTTTTTTATTATCATTCTATATAAAAGAAAAACAGACCTAAAAGGTCTGTAAGTTGCCAAAAGTGTCAAGCTACATATGTGGATACAACCCCAATAAATTTGGGATTAAAGGTAGCGTTACACCTTGATTTAGTAAAACAGCGAAAATGTAATTTCTTTCATGATTATAATTTCAGGAAGTTCATGATTTTGGAGAAAATACCTCTTCACAAGCGGCTAGACTATAGACTTTTGCCACATCCTCATTCCAAACCAGATGGTAATTAGTAATTCCTTCCAGTAATTTTCTCGCTTTCTTCTTTTCTTTTTATTTTTTCTTTTCCTCAAAGTGATCATGTAATATAAGGTGCAAGAAAGACGCGAAATTCAATGCTTTTTCAAACCCCATCGCCCAACCAGTTACAGACTAATATATTTCGGACTTAAGTTACAATAGCGGCTAACTTCTAACTTGTAATTTAAGAAAGACATTTAGTGTGGGTGTTTGTTGAGGGCTTGGATGCAAGAAAACAAGACTAAGCAATATCCCCTTTTATTATTCTTTGACCAACTTATTTCATTTCATCTCATCTTTCTTTCTTTGCTTCTAGTAAGAAGTTGGAGTTCTGAAGACGATGGTGATGATCAATATTCCAACCTTGATGAAGCTTGATTTCAAAAGGGATCCTATTCAATCACTTCATCTTGTTACACTACAATTAAGGTGTCAAGGCAATGGTCGGAACATAGGTGAGACAGTTTTTCATATAATCTATGTACTTTCTTCATTGTGTTTTGTCCATAGAATCTGAAATCTTAAAGCATTTTCGATAGTTTGAAAACTCTGAAGCCAGAAATTTAAGTCATTTTCGCTCATAATAGTGGATTAATTCTTGCTTTGAGCAGACGGACAATCTCAAGATGGCCACCTAGTTGCAGTGGACATGACGAGGGAGGAAAGAAAATGATAACTGTTTGGAGTTCAAAATTCTTTGCTATAAAATTTGTGTGATTTATGATTGTGAAGAACTGAGAGGATATAGGACCATAGTACATTATTTTTCACAAGTCTTGTCTGCGTAATTTACTCCATGGACCAGACTCCTGAGATCGTCACACAATATGGTATTGTTCAAATTTGTATAGTTGGTATTGCGTGAGAAAATGAGAATTGTTCTGAAATCATTATCCTACAAATTATGATTAATTAAATTTTAATGGGCACAGATTAGCGTTTTCAATCCTCTATTTTGCAGCTTGTCCAATTTGCAGAAGTGGGACTGATTCTACATGTCACCCTTTTTCGCATGCAAGACATGCCAAACCTGTTTGGAAGAATAGTAGGTTTGCTCATCTAAACCACCCGTACAAGTCTCCTAGTAGTTTTATTGAGTTTGCTTTGGCGATAAACAAGTGCTTTTATAAGCAGATCTATTTTATCTTTTTTTTATGCTTCTTTTTTTTTTTTTTTTTCTGACCGTATAGAACCTAGGTGAACGGAAAACAAAAGAATTTTGTGTATCTGCTAATGAGTTAACAAGGTTAAGTAGACAAATCAGTTTCATTTGTTATTGTTGTGGAGTTAGTATCGGCATTTGAGTTTTTTAGAAATACAGTAATAAAAAGAAATAGAATATTTCACAAAAAAAAAAATGGAATGGAAATAAATAAAAAGGAAATGATTGTGGTATATTGGAAACATTGGGTTTGTTTGGTTGGAGCATTATGGCAATAGACTCAATTGTTGATTTGAGTACTGGTGATCAACAAAATTCGTGTTTGGTGAGTTGAAATTTCAAATCCCATGAATCTCTTTTTTAGCCCTCTCAATCCAAATACCCAAGTTCGCCCTCAGGGTATTTTCGTTGAACTAAAATGTTTATGCTACAGTAAACAAAT
The DNA here is from genome assembly GCA_946598075.1 of Artocarpus hirsutus. Taxonomy (NCBI): domain Eukaryota; kingdom Viridiplantae; phylum Streptophyta; class Magnoliopsida; order Rosales; family Moraceae; genus Artocarpus; species Artocarpus hirsutus. The sequence continues at coordinate 21,103 of CAMOHE010051649.1, forward strand.
CTCATGCTGTTACTTGCATGACTCTTATATTTGAGAAAAAAAAATCATAACTTCTTTATTTGTTATCCAATTGAGATATTTTTTTTTTCATTGTGTTTCTAGTAAAGAGATGAATAAATTAAGATCCATATTGCATATTTTTTAGGATCATTATCATTAAGATTTTGTTAGATTTGTTGATAAATCAAAAACTACTTTCACTACTTCTTCAAACACAAATTTTATTTTATTCTATACTCAAATTAAAACTTAAATGCATATCCAAACGTAAATTTAGATAACAATTTAAATCACTAACTTAAATCCTAATTCAAATCACACTAACTCAAATTTAATTCGAATCTTTTTATCAAACGGATATATATGATTAGGATTTCTTCTATATATATGTATATATATATGTTAGATTTACTAATCTGTGCTAGTGTATAACTGTTAATTTTTGAAAAGATGGTTTGACGGCCCTTCGTTCTTATCTCTTGTCTTTCTACTGTCATATAATAATACCATGAGAGACATGTACCCATATATAAGACGACAATTTCCGTATTTTTGGACCGTCCTGTGTTTTTTAACCTGCTACCATGACGGAATTATTTGACCTACTATCGTCGAGTAAGCGTCATTTAATGACTATTTTATTGTAGTGACATCAACTGTTTGTCCCATTTTAGTTTCTCAAATAAAAAACAGTTAAGAAGATGATTAAACTCTGTTGCCGTAGCACGGTAAATTAGAATTTTAATTACCAATGTCGGTGCTTGATTTTAATCTGTTTCTCGGGCAGAAGTAATAGAAAAGTGGAAATAAGTTTAAAAGATTGTAAATATAGAGGTAAATATATACTTCTTGTCGTTTGCTTTTACAAGGAATCCGGTTCGATCATTTTATCATAGAAATTTAGATGTCAAAGCAATGATGATACAATTTTGATGAGATACCAGTTTAGTGTGAGACATATCATCATTGTATAATGTAATTTAAGTATTTATAGTGGGTTTAATTCCCACTGTTTTTAAGACAATTGCTCTTTTCTTTCTTTACTATTTTTATTTTTTTGGAGAAATGTTGCACAGGTTTGGATGTCAATGCGAAAAAAATGAAGGTTGTCTATTTTTATTTTTTTATTTTTATTTTTATTTTTATTTTTTAAGAATCATGGAATGGAAATCTATCTGGAGAGAGGTATATGGGAACATATTTTAAGAAAGACTATGTACAACCTTTTTTATTCTAAGGTGTTTGGGAGGATTGATTAGAATCAATAGTTTAAACCAATTCTAGTTAAAAACATAGTATGTAAGAGTTCTATGCTATAGATATTTATTTCACTGTAACATGTAAAAACTTTATATTGTAGCAATCAATACTTTTAGTTTTAACTTATATTACAAAACACTAAAAAACCACTGTTAATAACATTTATTATTATTTTTGAAGTGAAAACATGATTCACGTAGGGACAATGATTTTTAGAATTTTTTGAAATAAATATTACGTTTTGAAAAATATTTAAAATAAATAACAGATTTACAAACTAAGCTGTTTATTTATTGTATAAATAAGAATAATTTATACGGTAAATAAAAGAGTAAATAAATGATTTGTACCTTAAATCTATTTACTATACAAATAAAAATTATTTACACTATAAATAAAAGAGTGAATATTATGCACCACAAATCTATTATTCACTAAGAATATTTTCAAAACTTAATACTTGCTACAATTACTTTTAAATAAGTAATATTTACTATAATTTCTTTTTTTGGTTTTCAAATTACAACCAAAATCCAAAGAAGAAAAGAGGTTTTTTTGGGGATGAATTGAATAAAAAAAGGTAAATTCTTTAATAGTCTTTAACATTTTACAAAAGTGAACATTTGATCCCCTAACTTTTTATTTTTTATTTATTAGTTTTTAAACTTTAATTTTAGTTGCTAAGAGACTAATCTAACGGTCAAATAATTAATTTCGGATAGAAAAATGTGACAAACTAGTCTCTAAAATTATCAAAAATGTGACAAATAAAAGTGACAAACTAGTCCTCAAAATTAATAATCAAATTGTTAAATCCGTCTTTCATCAACTAAAACGAAAGGTTGTGAATTGATAAATCAAAAATAAAAGATTAGGGAACAAAATCATACTTTTGTGAAAGATTGAGACTAATATAATAATTTACCCTAGAAAATAAGGAAATATTTTCATCGATGGCTATTGAGAATATCAACTTGTTCTATTTCGGTCACTTAAATTCACTGTTAGAGTTTACTTACTCACATTTTTTAAACACACACCAATTCATTAATAAATTGTTTATTTTAAGACTAGATTTACTAGGAGAACTGTATAGAGGATTTAAAGAGGAAAAACAAGCAAATGTAAAATGTAAAAAAATTCAAAAAGAAAAAGTGAATTTTGGAATGGGTTTATGTTTTTTTTTTTCTAATTGTTTCATATCTGTTTTTTTTTTTTCATTTTTAGAATTGTTTTCTTTAAATAGGATTCTTGACAATTTTATCCCTTTAAAAATCCTCACATGAAATCCTCCTGCTAGATATCATTTAAAATTAGATCATCTATCAATGGGTGGGACATTACGGTCTATTTTATAAACATTAGAATAGCTAGAGCTCCAACAACGAATGCAGGAAGGCCGAAGAGTGAGAATTAAATATTTTCAAAGGTCACTTATGTAAATAAACAAAAAGTAAATACTCAAAATGACCTCACACACTCCATCAAAATGACAACGCATAGAACATAGTGTAGTGTATGGAAAAATCCAGTAACTCATAAGTATAATTAATTAAGAATTTTTCAATAATTACATTAATATGAAAGTACAAGCTTAGAGTTTATAATTACAAAGTTCTGTAAAAATTGTGAGGGTAACAACAGTATGACAAGTTTAATCATAATACACATGTTGGGCAAACTTTAGAATAGCCACAAGCCATTAGACGGACGGCATAATGCTAAACCGAAATAGCAGAGAATGAATGCTTATTATGAAAGAGCGTAAAAGTTTAAGAAAATTATTGACTTGAGACACGTCAAATACATCCTTAACAGTATGAGCAAAATTTTGATCCAATAATTAAGCACTTGAATGGTTATAATCAAAAGAATTCACGTATTGAAGTCAATGGTGTAATGCCCTTTTATGGACGTCACATATATCGTTACTGTCATTCCTTAATATCTTTAAGATAAACTATTTGATTAAAACATAATTTGAAAACATACCCTAGGATCCATGCTTACATTTTTTTTAAAATATATATATACATTAATAAATTACTCAATTATAAATATTCTTTAAATAGTTTATCATATCAAATAAATAGTCCATGATAAAAACATAACATTCAAAATCTGCTTGCTCCGTTCGGTAGGCTGAACTTGACCGGAAGTCCAAACTTTAGCCACCTGTAGGCCGCCCGAGGCTCTGCAAAACGGGGTTTAAAAATTTCTAAGTTCGGCAGGCCGAACTCTAGTAAAAAAAAAAAAATTTCTAAAACAAGTCTCAATATATTTCAAATGCAGAAAACAAATAATAATACTATAAAGTTAAGGAGTCATAGTTCAAATCATTAAAAATTCATCAAATAAACAAACTCAGAAATATAAAATATAGTTTATATCTTTAAAATCTCTTCTTTGGCATTCATCCGTTTGCAATCCATCGTTCTTGGTTCACACGCTTATCTTTGTCCTCCACCTATTCTATAATTCTCTTACCCTTATCTGCAACATGATATAAAACTGATTAAGTTAAAGCTTAGTAAGTACATTTCATATCTCACAAAATAAAATATTTTAGAAACGTCATCATTATATGCATAATCATAATAGTGCACTAAGCACAATTTCATAAAGAACATATCTTTCATTACATTATCCATATTAAAACTTTGTTCATTTTATCTTAAGGGCCCAAGTGTTGCACCATTGTCATCATCATTGGAGCGCCATCATGAGAGGAGAGGGGTAGCTAATCCCAAACCAAACATGACATCATAACATAGACATAACATAAACATAGGTGTGCAACACTTATTTAGGTGATACTTATAAATATACATACATATTTAGATACTTTTATACTTTGAAATACGCCTCATCAATCATGCATAACTTTTGAACATCAAATCTTTCATACATTAAATGAAACCATCATAAAATCATCGTAGATATCATCATGAACATAACTTCAAACTTTTACAAACCATATCATGCTGTAGGTGAGAATATACTTACCTGTTTAGCTTACTCGACCTTAATTGTAGATGACGTCACTGCGGTCTTGATGTGCTCACTCCTTAATGTGTTCATGTCATTCATTCATTTAAAATAAAATTAACATTTATTTTCATGAAATCATTTAATACCATATTACTTCACACATACATTCTTCTCTTAAAAGCACTAATCGATAACACATTTCATCAACCTATAACACATAGAACAAAACAGCCAATACAAATTGTGACGACCCTCCTTACGTGGCTGTTACTTAACTTAACGTGATCATGAACTTTAATATACTTAAGAATAAAGTACAAAAATTTCAAAATAATTTTTTTTTAAAATGGATTCTTGCTATCGAATCCTTGGCATAAAGATTTAAAGGAAGTATTAATTGTTTTCTAAAACTTAGTAATAAATGAATTCTTGATAATAAAGAATTCTTAACGTGTAACTTTGAAAGATATAATAATTATTTCTTAAAACTTAATTTCGTAAACCGAATATAATAACATAAATTTCTCAACGTGATGATAACGTAATAATAATAATTACATTTTAATATAACCATAATTTCCAAAAGCATGATCCTTTAAATAACTCATAACATTTATTTCTTGAAACATAACAATAGTAATTTCCTTGAACTTTTCTTTTTAAACATAAAGATGATTATTTAGCAACTATTACTTTAAGGACATTTCTCAATTTAAATAAAACTATTTTCAAAACAATTTTAAATTGAATATTAAAATAAAATCCCATTTAAATGCTCTTTAAAACTTTCTTAAAAATCATTTATATATTTTACTTATAATTTAACATCTTAAACATAACATATTGATATCTTAAAAATTAATCTTTTCAGAACTTATCATAATAATAATTACTTGGAACTCATTTATTTAAACCGTCATAATAATAATAATTTTTGAAGCATATTCATCTAAACTTTCCTGAAAGTAAATTCCTAAAAACATACTCATAAAAATCATTACTTATTTTGGCATAAATCTCATATAACCATTTTCTTATTATAAATGATCATATAATTTTCTCACTTGAAAACTTCACACATTTGTTGCATCAAACCTTCTTAAACTAGCCAAAACGTAATTTCTTATAACTTAAACTTTTAAGTTTAAGATACTAATTTCTTAAAGTTTTTCCTTTAAACTTTCATAATAATTTCATAAAAACATATCCATAAAATTCATTTCTTAACATAGCGTAAAACTTTAATAATCGTTTTTAATCCTAAATAAATATTTTCTTACTTAAATAGTTCATGTATTTGTTGCATTATCTATTGCAACATTCTTAAACTTTAAAATCCTTTGAACCAAGGTTGTGTAAACACAAGCTCGGTTTTTAAAACATAATTACGTAAATTATTTACTTATTTGTGTGCACATATTTTCGTAAGGTGTAAACATACGAGATTTCATAAAATAAAACATACATAAATTCGTAAAATAATAATGTAAAAATATTACTTTGCGTAAGCAGTATCCATTCTCATCTTCACCATTCGTCCGTCGCTCACCACTACCCATCAAGTGCCGCTGACAAGTTTTCTTACCTACAGCATGAACATACTTAAATGAGCTTTCGCTCAACAAGTAGGAAATTAGTCTCGCAAAACATAAATAAAAACTATTTTTATAAAAATATGCATGAGCATTTTATGCTTGCTTATCAACTTGATTTATGCTTAATCATTTAAACTGTATCTTATCTTCTTACTTTGGGCCCCGGTGATAGTACCAGTTGCATGCGAGTCTTAGGAAGTTAGGGTTTGCAAAGTTCCAATAGCACCAAGATTATTCATTACTTTAACATGGAGCCTCCCCGTGGGTCGGGAGGTTGGTACGACACCCTTAATTTGTCTTATAAGTTCACTTGTCTTATTGTGTGTATGTAGTATGACTTATCACTATATGACATCACAATTCTGTAATTCATGAATCGTAAATCGTAAATCATAATCATATTTGACTTGAAGGTGATTAAACAATATAATTTAAATATTGCACACATCACACATTAATCATATCATCATCACCATAGCATTTCACATCATGTCATAACATAACATATCACATCATAACATATAACAGTGTAATAAATCACTGATTATGCATTTTCATAAATTTTATGAAAATATTTAAAATTAATTTGTTTTTAAAACTATTCATACTGTAGGCGAGATTCCTACTTACCTGAACTCTGAGCTGAGCGAGTCCAGTTGCATCTTACTGTATCTACAGTCTACGCAGCATCCTCAGCAGTGCTCCTCGAGTGGCTGTGGATGGCTAGGAATGCTCCATGAAGATTTATTATTGCTGAAAACATCATTCTGGACTCCGTTATTGCAATCTAGGTTGCCTCGATTTGTGTGTGGTCGGTACCAGATGATTTTTATCGAAGTAGAATTTGCTCAAACGGAGGTCACCATCACATTCAGAGAGTCGAAACAAGTCGGGAGGCGGCCTCGGATCATCGATCGGAGGTCCGGATCATAAAATTCCAAAGTGGGCGTTGACCGAACTCCGTTGGTGGCTGAGCTCGAGCCTACCCCCCCTAAATCGACCATTCTGAGTCCAATGGTGGTGTTAATTTCATCTAATTCTGCCTTTAACATAGCAGGTCAGGCTCCACAATCTTGGCAAAAAATAGAGGCTCCGATCATGGCTTTCCGGCAATGGAAACCCGAAATTGGCTGAGGGCTTATGCTACCCATCCTCCTCTGAGCATTTCCCCTCAATTAGTTTGGGTTGAAGCCATCGGATTTGAAGAAATCGTGACCCTCTATGGCAGCGGGTTGCAACGGCAATGGTGGCTTCGTTCTCTGGCGAACGGTGGCGATTTCAAGCAATTAAGGCATGGCTTTTCTTCCTGTACACCCTTTGAATGATTTGGTGCCATTAATTTGGCACAATTTGGTAGGGAACGGTGAGATACATCTCCCACGCGGCGGTTGGCGACTGTGTTCTCTGATGTCCATCGTGTAGCCGTGGCTCGTTGAAATTGATTGAGGGGAAAGATTCCCCGTGGCAGTCTGAGGCTAATGGCACCAACAGGGTGCCTCAACTCTGCCTAAAATGATGGGGTCAATGATGGTGCGGTGGCGGCAAAGAAGGGTAGATGGGCAAAGCACTCTAGCGACTGTTGAGCTACCGCCAAGGGTGGATTTTGTTCCTCTCGTCGTGGTGGTCTTGTAGGAACAAGAATCACGTCGATCAGACAGCAAAGATATCTCGTCGAAAATTTTTGAGTTTTTTTCGCCAGTTTGACCAGCGCGTGTGGGTTCCTCCGATGGCGTTTTGGGCAGCATGGCACACCGTTGGACTTGGCTCAACGAGAGCTTTCCATTAGTGCGGGAGGTGTAAAAAACAGACGCCGAAATCTTGATCGGATTTTGAGGAGAGAGAGAGAAAATGTAGAGAGAGAAAGTAGAGAGAGAAAGGGAATGAGCTGATTTGATTGGCTTATCTCTTTTTTTTTTTTTTTTGTGTCACCCTCATGTGGTCTACACAGTTTAATACATGATGTGTCGGGTTGATTAAATTTGATCCGTAAACTTAAATTTTCTGTAAATATAATTGTACTTTTAAAAACTGTAATTTATTTGCACTTTAAACATAATCACATAAATTTTCAATTCTCTTATTGTATTATTGTGTTGCTAAAATATTCATATTGACATGAAAACTATTTTCATAAATTTATTCATACTATATGGATTTTGTGATTTAATTTTAAAACAGTAAACTTTGATACATTTGTCATTAGAATTGATAATTAACAATTTTCACAACTGTATCCATATTTATACATGTGTATAAGTATATATGTATGTATTCTAAGAAAGATATTATGTATTTAAAACTTTGTTCAATATTTTTATTTATTTATTTATTTATTTATAACTTTTTTTAAAAAAAAAACTTTAAAATGTAATTTAAAACATATATTTTCATTAAAAAATTTCATATTGTAAACTTTGAATTCATTATAAAAACAATAGTTGTAATTTTATAAAAGTTTTGTAAATTAAATTGACTATCTAAAAGTCAATTTAATTTAGAATTCTAAATCTAGCACAACTTTATGCTTTACGGGTACAACCCGAACTGTTCCTCATAAAGAGCCACTTATGGGTCCACTTCTTACTTATAGATCAGCGTTTGTGGACACTATCAATACTCTTCTTCTTTTTTCTTCTTATTCACTGTTATTTTAACAACTATTATATTATTACTATTATTATTATTATTACAATAATAAATCTTATGTAATTACTCATGTGTATAATAACTAACTATACACATTTAAAACATTGGAATTCTTGAACTTCCAATGATCCTTATAACTTTCTTGAAATTATTATCTTACTTTATGATCTCCTTAAATTTTGAGATCAATCACAGTAAAATCATCATAAACCTTACATACTTAAACTTGGTGTTCACCATATTCTGAATCATGGTATAGAGCTCATGATCGCTATTGATCTGGGTTTCTTTTACTGAACTGATATCATATAGGAATTTTCACATAATCTTAGAAAGTTAAAAATTCCACCTTTTGCCAAATAACATCGTCTCTTGGCTCATATATAAAATTAATAAATCATAAACTCTTAGTTTAGCACATAAAATAATTATTTGTTTAATTATTTTAATGTACTATCATAACATTACATTGTTACAAGTTTCATAAATAAAGCACATAATTTTATGCATTCACAACATTATTTATTTCTAAGGTCTTACGGCTATTAAGACCTTTAAATTTATGTGTTAATAAATGCTAAACTTGTACTTTCTTAAGCTCTTAGTTGAGTATGTTGGAAAAATAATACGCAGCGAAATTTTAAAAATGTTAAATCAGATTATTTTCCAAAACACAAGTTTGACATGCTATATGTATAAATTAACCTGATCTTACTGACCTTGTATAAGCTGAAAAGCTCCCGAAGTCTGTGTAGAGAAATAACGTTCCAGAAGAGCCTCAACCAACT
>CAMOHE010051649.1:30402-42696 GCA_946598075.1 Artocarpus hirsutus
AAATAATTATTTGTTTAATTATTTTAATGTACTATCATAACATTACATTGTTACATGTTTCATAAATAAAGCACATAATTTTGTGCATTCACAACATTATTTATTTCTAAGGTCTTACGGCTATTAAGACCTTTAAATTTATGTGTTCATAAATACTAAACTTATACTTTCTTAAGCTCTTAGTTGAGTAATAAGGGAAAAATCCTTAATTGATCGTAGTTATTAAGTTTTGAATTTTTCAGGTCATTACACAAATGTTGTCTAACCCTTATGAATTCACAACCCAATATCCCATAATTCACACGCAATTCAAGCTCCAAACTTAGCAGGGACAAAGTTAACATATAAATATACTACCAAAATTTTTCGTTGGTCATAAAAATTTCATTTGACAATTTAAATAAGTCACATAACATACAACACCAAAACTACCAACAATGGTTGGGCAGTGAACATTCTCAGTTTAAGTCTATTTATCATCTTCTATTAGTCGTAAGTCCAATCAACGGACTCTTCCCCGATCCTAAGCTGATATCCACCTAAGGGGTAAAAATTTTAAAACAAATAAAACATGAGCGAAAGGCTCAATATGACTATAATTTAAAAACATTTCATTTTAAAGAAATTTCATTAATCAAATAAATATGTAGAAACCAAACTAGAACAAACAAATAAATAGATAAAAATTTAATAAAAGCTTTCCTTACCAAAACAATTTAAATAGGTCGACTAGAAAAAAAAATACCATTTTCTTTTCCTAGGCAAACCATATGTAAATCACCACCGTAGTGGCCCAGTTGGGTTTTGGGACCCCAAGGTCGCGCACTACACGACCCGATCTCTGATATGACATCACGCCCCAATATATATATATATATATATATCTTTTCATGATTATTAAAATCTCTTTTTACCAAATATAATCATTTACATTCATTATGAGGTTTATTATGAAACCCACCTCAATCTACTATTTATAGAAACATTCAATAGAATCCTCTTTTAATCAGTTATTGAAAACATTTGATAAAAATCCCTTTCAGGCCAAAATCATTTTAAAATTGGGTTACCAAAGGAAAGGGGTAGAAGTCCTACCTCGATACTCGTGTCGGTGTCCTACACCGTAATCCTGGTCTGTTATACGTTAGCTCCGCGGATCTACGTACAACCTTAAATGTATAAATTGTGTCCATCAGTATGTAACTTGAGATATCCTATGTTACTAAATCATCTCATGGTGTCCTAGTGTGCCGTTTATGTTTATAAAATTATTTTACAAAGTTGAAATTTCAATCGGGGTTCAAAACGATGAAAATGGATGAAAAATCACAAAATTTCACCATGTCCGGTCGGGCTACCGGTCACCCTTGTTCTTCCTATTGGAAAGCCAAGTCTAGTTAGCCGAACTTTTCTAGGTTTGGCCTGTCGGCTGAATGAATCTGGCCTACCGAACACATGAATTTGGCCTACCAAACACGAAGTTCGGCCTGCCATTCTGGAAAAATTTCAAAATTTTCCAAGCACGAGTCTCGGCCTCCCCGAGCCCAATTCTTCAATCCTAACCTGTTTTCTCGGTTCTCAAGCATGGTTAATGATCAAAATTGATAGAAAAACATAGTAGATTACTTTTTAATGCTTTACAACAAGTTTTAAACAAAATTTTTAGAAAAATCCAAAAATAGAGAAAAATAAAAAAAATAAAAAATCTTGATTTAAATCTGTTTTTGATGAAACAAAGTTTGTATTCTAGTTATTCTAAGTTTATCTAACCTAGATTAAAAGATTTCTAAGCTTACAAAAGTTTAGATTTCAAAATGCAAGAAAATTTGAAAAATTAAAAAAGTTTAAAAAATTTGAAACTAACCTCAAATCAAAGCTTTGAATCACGTTTGTAGTTGTTGAATCTCGTTCTCGAGCCTTCAATCCATTAGCCCGAAGCTTGAGATTGATTTTTGTTTCAAAAATTTTGAGAGAGAATGAAAGAGAGAGCGAGACCGAGAGGGAAAAAGAGAGAGAGAGAGTGACGAACGAGAGAAAGAGGAGAGAGAGAGTGTGAGTGAGAGTGAGGGTGAGGAAGAGTGAGAGATAAATAAAGGGAGAGAGTGACAACTAATTCCACAAAACCGTGTGCAACAGCACACTGGTCTCAAATGGGACCTATTTGGCATTTAACAAATTGTTTTGTTTTCAGTATTTAAAATAACAATTAAAGATAATTAAGAGTAATTAAAAATCATTAAAATAATCAAAAATATCATAAATTTAAAAATTTCACAAAAGGATCAAATTAAGTTTAAAATATTCATTATGGCACACTAATCCCCCATCTTATACATTAATAACATTTAATTAATTTCGAGGTGTTACAAACACTTTTTGGCGATTGGCCATTTTTGTTGACAAACAAAAATAATATGCTAGATTATCAAAAATATTCTATGGGAATACTTCCGGTGAGTTGTCTGCCTCAACTCTTTAAGTTTCAATTTGTAGCAAGATGAGATCTCAAATTGCTCTTAGAAAGAGGCATTATTAGCCTGTTTGGCATTAGTTGGTTCTAACCAACTTTTCAATTAGGAATAGTGTCAAGCTCTTACATGTTACAGCAAAAGCAAAAAAATTGCTACAATATAAAGTTCTCACATGCTACAGTATTTACGGTTATAACCAATGGTTATATCTCATGACTGCATACGCGCTGGGTTTTTCTTTTCGATAAAGACATACACTTCGTCCAAATCTGCAGATACATTGACCGAGTGCACAAAAATTTTGAAACTTTTAAAAATTTTAGCCCCTGTTTGGTAAAAGTAGTGGGAACGACTTTTTTAGTTATAAACAATGTAAAGCTCTCATATACTACAGTAACAATAAAAAAAATATTGTTACAGTGTAAATCTCTCATATGCTACAGTAAATGTGGTTCTAACCAACATTTTTCATTACCCTTCCAAACACCCTTTAGATTTTCCTTCCATTGGCGCCACATTATAAGTGGAAAGCCAAAACGGCCATATAGGCTAAGTCCAATAGAGGATAAATCATTCACTCCTTATTTTATTCTGGTGAAGAATCTTCTCAACTCTTTTTTTCATAAGTACAATGTTGAATATTTCAGATCAATACAATTATAACTTACAAGACATCCCAACTGATCACTTAGAAAAGGAGAGCCAAATGAAAAAGCTCTATAGATTTTATTCATATTGGTATATATAAGCACAAAAAAAAAAACAAACAAATTAATATGATACAAATGCTTTTGTTTAGGTTATGGTAAAGATAAGGAGGCTTTTATTCAAGGCTCAAACTTTTGTTGACTGCTGCTGCTTCAAATTAAGGCAAGTGTACACATACATACCAGCAATTGCTCCACAGACACTTGTGGCGCCTAAATTAGAACCAAAGAGATAGTAGCTTCTTAGAAGAACAGCACATGTTTTGAACTGCCCAAGAACAACATGGGTAATGGCAGATTTTGCCCTGTAAGTTTGACAAAGAAAACATTGATATTACCCATAGAAAATGGGAATTAAAATGAGCAATTAATCCTTTTGAAATTTTTTTTAATAATTTCTCTGTGTGTGCTTGCCTTAGAGGTAGTTTTTTAATGAGTAATTTGTTATCTGCCTTCCTGTTATTGTGTTTTCAAAGAAGAAAGTTTTTTAATAAGTAATTTGTTATCTGCCTTGGTAGTTTTCAAAGCTAAGAGTTACTTAGGCCCTATTTGCTTTCGTTCTCAGAATTTTTGAAAATGTTTTTGCATGCTTTTTGAGGCACAAATTTTAAAAACACTCTCAGCATAATTCTTAAAAAATTCTTATTTTCTAAAATAAAAACATTTTTACCTATTTTAAAAACAATAAAAAACAACCCTTTAGTTTTTCATTTTGGTGTTGTGTTTTTTATTGGGTTTGTTTGACAACAGTATTGTATTGTATTGTATTACATTGCTTTTTTGTATACAATACAATATAATACGGTGTGTCAAACATGCTTTTAAAGGTTAAAATGGTATTGGATGATATTATGGAGGAGACAAATGATTCTCAAACCCAAACAGAAACCAAAAATGCAGAAGAAAGTGAGGCTGAGACTGAGGGAGAGGGAGAAGATGGACATATGGGAAAAGAAACAAATTCAGAAACAAGACTGTCTTGGGAAAGATAAAAGGTAAATTGCGGTTAGATGTTTGGAATCATATGGAACAAATTAAGGGAAACCTATTATTGTGGATGTAGGCATTTTGGGTCCAAATATAAGATTTATATGAAGCGAAATGGCACTAGTACTCCGCGTAAGCATATTAGGAAGTGCAAAAAGAACCATGATAATAGGAAAAAATTTCAAACAAAAGACCCTGGCGTTCCAAAAACCAGATCTAGATTCAGAAAGTGCAAGTAATTTGATGGTTGTGAATTTTAGTAAGGAAAAGGCTAGACTAGCATGTGCCAAATACATAGTTAAGGCAGAGTTGCCTTTTAGGCATGTTAAAAGTGTGGCTTTTAAGGACTTTTGTTTTGATCTACAGCCGATGATTCAACTGTCTTCTCGCACAACAATTGCTAGGGATGTATTTCAACTTTGTTTGGAGTAAGAAAAAATTGGTTAGTTTCCTTGGCAAACATAAAGTCTCCTTGACCACAGATACTTGGTGGTCTATTCAAAACATCAATTATATGTGTGTCACTGCATATTTTATTGATGCCAATTGGATTTCACACAAGAGAATCTTCAACTTTTTTCAGGCTCCGAACCACAAGGAAGAAACCATTGGCATGGAGATTGAGTCATTTTTGAGAGAGTGGGGGATAACTAATTTGTGCACTATAGTAGTTGATAACGCGTCTTCTAACGATGCAACACAAAATAACTCGAGGAAGAAATTCAAAGGTGATGCCGGGTTTATTGTCTTGAATGGGAAATTTCTACACCTAAGATGTTGTGCTCATATCATCAACTTGATTGTGAATGAAGGGTTGAAGGAAATCGATGAGTCTGTCGCTAGCATTAGGAATGCCTGTAGATATGCAGGGTCCTTGACTGGAAGGTTAAAAAGGTTTGAAGAATGTTGTAATGAGGAAAGAATTGAAACAAATTCCTTATCGTGCTTGAATGTGAGTACTCCATGGAATTCTACCTATCTTGTGCTGAGAACAAGCATTAAATTTCAGAAGGCATTTGATAGGATGGTTGGTGATGGAAATTATGACAATCATTTTGAAGAACTTGATGGTGGAAGTAGAAGAGAAGGGCCACCTGCTGATTTTGATTAGGAACAAGCGCGAGAGTATACCAAGTTTTTAAAGACTTTTTACGACGCGACCAAGAGGTTTAGCGGATCAACAAATGCAACATCCAACCTATTTCTTCTGCAAATATTTGAAATTCAGCAAAGGTTAGACAAGATGAAGCTCAATGCAAATCTTATGCTTTCCTTGATGGCTTCCAAAATGCAGGAAAAGTTTGACAAGTACTGGGGGAGTCCAGATCTTATTAATGACGTGCTGTTTGTGGCTGTTGTGCTAAATCCCAGATACAAGTTCAAATTAATAGGGCTTATCTACCGGTTGCAGAAGAAGTTGGATGATTTTGTTGAATTTGTGTGTAAGAAAATTGAGAAGTCACTCAAGGGGTTATCGACACTCAGATTACATCCTCCTCAAGTGGCAAGCAGGATAAGGCACCAGAAATTCCTCCCGGATGCGAAGATGACTTGCTTCTCTTTGTGGGATATGAGGATATGATGATCAATCTACAAATAAGACAGATGTGGATGTATATCTGAATGGTCGCACTGAACCGTATAACAGTGAATTTGATGCGCTCAATTGGTGGAAGCAGAATGGCCACAAATATCCAGTGTTGTCACGGAATGCTCGAGATGTTTCATCGGTTCAAGTATCCATAGTTGCTTCTGAATCTGCTTTTTTCTGGAGGCGGTAAGATTCTTGACTCATTTAGAAGTTCTTCGCCTCCAAGAATGGTTGAAGCGCTCATGTGTGCAGGAGGTGTTCGCTTCCTTTATTAAATCGGATGGTGTCCTTTCTTAAATTTGTATATTTATTAATTCAAAATAAAAATCTTATCTAATTAGGAAACTTGGAGAATAAGTTAGTATAGCATATGCGCATTCCCTATATTGGTGCCACAAAGAGGTCCCACTTTTACCGTGTCATCCGATATTAAATAATTAAACAATTATATTATTTAATTTTTGAATGTGTTTTACTTTAAAATTAAGTTAATAATTCATTACTCATAAGTTCAAATAATTTTTGAAGATGGCATGGGGAATCATAGACATATAATCTCAAGTTTCAATAAAATTAATAATTAATAAAAACTTAACTAATTTATTAATTCTAAAGTTACTCAACTAAAAACTTGGAATTATATTTTTGAAATTATAAATATTTTATTCAAAGAATTGAATCGTCCATTGGTGTAATCATTGCATATAAATTGACCATCCATAAATAATTCATAATTAGAGCTAAGTAAAATTCATTAACCTCTCTAATTACATTTTTGTCGTTGAATGCCCTTGATTATCGGATGATTAATATACTCATGAACTTAATCATGAATTTGAGTGCTTATATTATTCAAGATCCAAATCAATAGTCAAGAGAATTATTAGTCTACTTATAGCTAAAGAAAGAATGAATTTTATCTTGTAATATTAGTATTTACGACTGCTTACTCTATTATGCTTTTAAAATACAAAGGATAGATTAGATTCTTTAATCTTTACTGAGTAAATCAAAAAATATAATTCTGTAAATAGGGATATGCTAATAACTCAAAATTAAGATTATTTTATATATGACTATCAGTCGATGTGATTAGAAGTTGCTATATTTTAACAAAAATTATTTAGCGTTCATATCACATCATGTCTCATTCCTACATAATCACATTATGTAATGACTTACCACATAAATGGTTCTGATAAAGCCGTTCCATTCTTAATGGAATTGAATAATAAATTAAAGTAAGTAATTATATGTTACTAATTATTTTAATTATTATCTGGATATTATCTTCTTGTATATGACACTCATACGATATTTAAGATAACATAGAA
This sequence comes from Artocarpus hirsutus, assembly GCA_946598075.1. Classification (NCBI taxonomy): domain Eukaryota; kingdom Viridiplantae; phylum Streptophyta; class Magnoliopsida; order Rosales; family Moraceae; genus Artocarpus; species Artocarpus hirsutus. The sequence continues at coordinate 37,493 of CAMOHE010051649.1, forward strand.
AACTATAAAATTTTAATGATATCTATAAAGTTTTCAAAACACATACATATAAATACAATGAAAAATTCACTCTGATTATTTATGTATATGTCCATTACAAAACATTATACATTTTAAAAACATCTATCCTAACATAATATCCTTTGTTGTTAGATGGGTAGTGCAGTTAGATGGTTTTTTTTACCACATGAGTATGTAACTTTCGACAAAGAGGATTAAGTGGTACTAATTAAAAATCCGGGGGGCAAGGTACAGGTTTTTAAAGGCCTAGGACAAATTTGCACTAAAATCCTCCTTTTTTATAACTCAGGAACTCATGAAGAAAGACAATGGTAAAATATGTAGTCACCTACGCTAAAGCAGGCCAATTTTCCTGCTGTTGAAGACTGCACCAGAAGATCATGTTCGTTGCGCTAGGAATTATCCACGCTAATGCCAGACAGGCACCAAAAGGATAGAATTGCAGATCAGTCATAGTGGCCACAATAACCCCTAAAGATACCACTGCAAGTGCTACAACCTAGAGATACCATAGTTTTTAGATGTAAAACTATCGTTAGCCTACCTCTTAATACTTAAATTTTTAAGAAATATCGGTAAACAACAACATAGAAAACATTTTAGAAGTCTACTTATTTAGATTTAAGAGAGACCAAAATTTTGTAATAGGGTATAAGAAAAGGTTACACAATCTATGCAGTTTAGGACTGTCGTTAAGATCACAATATAATTATATCATAATGAAACAATATACAAATTTAATAGAATTGATAAAGATCTGGTAATAAAAAATAGTACACTGACAATATCTGGCATTGTTTTTTTTTTTTTTTTTTTTTTTTTTGTATCCTACATATGAAGAAATTCTCGATGGGGTAGCATTTATAGTTCTCAGCATTTCATCTACAAACATGGTTATTATTTATTCATTTATTTTTTTGGCTGAAAACATGGTTATTAAATAAAAAAAATAGTATACTACCAATAAAGGGTTTTTTTTTTTCCATATCCTACATATCAAGGAATTCTTGAGAGGGCATCATTTATAATTTTTAGAATTTCATCTAAAAACATGGTTATTTATTTACTTATTTATTGCTGAAAACAAGGTTATACTTTAATTAAGGAAGATGAGATGTTTCATTGATCACTGCACTTCATTTTTATTTTTATTTTGGAATTTGGGATAAAGGGTTTTGAACTCTATACTTTATAACGGAATCAGGTGTAAAACTACCATTAAGTTATAGATCCAAAAATAATGAATTTACATACATATATATATATATATAGGAAGGTACTTACATCCATCCGAATAATGAATTTCAGCCATCTAGATTGAAACGCACGGCAAGGATTGTCCCAACACACAGGGGGCATAACATTGTAGTTCAAACCGGGAGTAACTGGTTAAATCACTATTTTTAATTCTATACTTTATATTTGCAGCATGGCCATGAATAGACTGTTTTTGGGTCTTCTATAATTAATTAAAATATGGGCCTAGTATGTTTCTTGTCTTCCAACTTCTGGGTGAATATGTTTGCAACTTTCAATGTGAGAAATCATATTAATTAAAGCATCTTGAACAATCTACATGATTAAATCATCTTCTCATAATTAGACAAAAACTATATGTTTAGTTTCCTTCCACAAACACATGTATGTCATCTCCATAGAGTATATATTGAAATGCATAAATCATTTATTTTGCAATTTACTAGTTAAAGTTCCACGTGCGATGTAGGTGGGTGGGGATTAATTTTGTAGATTCTATTCGCATGTTAGAATTTTGAATATTGAGTTCTAAATTTTCTTATACTATTCCGTATATTAAAAAATATTTAAACATGAATTCAAGAAAAATAATCTTTATTAGGAAAAAATAGAGATAAGATATTTACAAGAAAATAATAAGTGAAAAATGTGAATAATAAGATATTTACAAGATAAGATATTTGCGTGAAAAATGTTTAAAAGGGACACTTGAGAAAAAAATTGTTTTGATAGACTAATTAAGTATGGAGACGTTGTCTCCGTAAAAAATTACTCAATAGGAGGAAGACGGAAAAACTATTTTACACAAGTGTATCAAAAAAATTTGAAAATGTAAACGAGCCTTTCGCAAAAAGAGGAAAAGTGATGGACATATTTGAAAGCAAGTATTTTGACATAAGTAAATCAGATTTAAAAAAAAAAAAAAAAAGAAAGCCAAGGGTCATATTGCAAAAACCCTAATCTTAACATTGAAAAATTGGTTTTTCATAAGTTTTTGATAGGTTAGTTCTTGTACACGCAAGTATATGTGGTTGTATCAAGTAATGTAATAATGAGTTGTGTATCGTTCCCATAAAGATTGATTTTAATTAATTTGTTATTAATTTGCTACTTATTTGTATTAATATGTATTTATTATATATATATATATATTTTTACAGAATTAAAAAAGGAGGGGTCTGAAATTAACTAAATTACTTAAAACTAATAAAGTAATAAAATTAAAATGCAAAATAAATGAGAGTTAGAACGTGAATAAAAAAATATACAAATTAATTAAGAAAGAAAGTTACAATAACAAAATTAAATTAACAAAATTTAAATTCAAAATTCAAATCAGAATAACAATTGCGAATAAATAAAATTACAACAAAATTCAAGAATTTGTAAACAAAAACATTAAAGCTAGTTAAATGTTCATTCTCCACCGTCAGACAATAATTTTGCAGTAGTCATAGAATTATTTCTAATTTTTTTATTAAAATTATTAATCGTAAATAGCAACAAGCTCTGCTATCTTGATCTTTTTTTGCTTTGTAGTTTAGCAAAAAAAAGCTTTTTACTAAATTTCTTTCCATTAAATAACCTAAAATAAGCTCTTTAGATTTAATCCAATGGAAGTATTAAGTTGAGAAAGATAGGTTGATCTAAGTAATAAACTCACAAACTTGGTTTATTTAACTTAGATTATATTTCACATCACAATCAAGCAAAAGTCTCCTGCAATCATAGATCATAAATTACTACTACTAGTTAAAATACAAGACAATTACGAATATAGATTTTTAAGGTAGTATTAGATGATTTCCTAGTCTCATTCAATTGCGCACTCAAATTTAACAAGAAAATAACCATAAGCATTAATTATAGTGAGACATAAACAATCTCAAATTGAAAACTTGGAAAATAATTCATACAAACTGCTACATAATCATGTCTAAGCCTTTGAAATCACCTTTAACTAAAAATAAATTTAGCTAGACATAATTAAAAGCATTAACAAACTTAAAAATTAACAATATTTGCAACTCAAAAGATTAGCAATATTTGAAGAATAATGATGGTCTCCAAAAATTTGCTGCAAAAACCTCTTTGGATTCCTCCTCTTTCCTCTATTTCTCTTTTTCTCTCAAAATTCTGAGTGTTATTGACTTTTTGAATGAAAAACTGGGAAGAATTAATGATTTGAACTAAGGGATTACTGCTTTTTTACGGGCAAATTCGTGCTATTCCTTTTGGAATTTTACATGTAAAAGCTGACGAACACATGGTTATCTTTGCATATTATGAAGCCGCATTGCCGCCCTTGTATTGGAGTGGTTGAATGATTATGCTCCGATCTTCAAGTGGGTGTTTGAAAAAATGGTGAGAATCAGTGGTGAGAACCACTTTTACTGTAGCATGTGAGAGTTTTACACTGTAGTAATTTTTTTTATTGGTACTGTAGCATGTGAGAGCTTTTTACTGTTCATAACTGATTTTGTGGTGGGAATCAGTGGTTCCCACCACTCCCAAGTAATGAATTTAAAACCAATTCTTTTTTTCCTTTCTTCGGTTGTTGAAGGCTGGGTTGATGAAGAAACAAAAATTTTCTTCTTTCTTTTCTCTTGTTCGGCTTCCACCTCAAGAAGCATCCTGATTGTAAGATAATATATTTTTTTCCTTCTTTTTCTTGCATTTCCTCTGCTTGAGAATGCAATTTGTTTTCATAAAAAACTTTTTTCCTTCTCTCTTCCTCCGCTGGTTGCAGCCCCTAGGAGTGTAGATTCTTGATTTTTATTTGGTGCTTCACGCTATAGGAAGGTGTGGAGATGGTATGATCTTAGGCGATAAAAGTGCGGAATTTCGACCAATCCAATGACTGGGGTGAAGAGTATTTGGCAAGCCAACTAAGAGAATCGCAAGCTGTTGATCTCTCCTTAGAAAACACAGCAAATGGCTTGGATTAGAGCTGTGTGCAGTCTCCACACTGGATCAGAAGCACTTTTGATGAAGCCCATGTGCTATGTATTGGAAAAATAATACGCAGCGGAATTTTAAAAATTTTAAATCTGAGTATTTTTCAAAACACAAGTTTGACATACTATATGTATAAATTAACCTGATCTTACTGACCTTGTATACGCCAAAAAGCTCCTGAAGTCTGTGTAGAGAAGTAACGTTTCAGAAGAGCCTCAACCAACTGGTGTTCTTTGCTATTCTCTATCCACGATCGGAGTGAGTGTGGGCTCACACGTACAGCTCTTCCACAAGGTGACTCTCCTTCCAACCAATTGAGAGAACCCAAAGCTAGTGTTCGTGATTTGTGAACAAGAGCTCTCAGGGAGTTTCAGATTCTCACTAGTAGAGTATCACTCTTAATCTCTCTATTGATCTAAATAACTCATTAGACTCACTCCCTATTTATAGAGGTTGGGCCTAGGGTCATTCCTTATCAGATAAGGTCTCAAAAATTTGAAACAGAACCAAATTCGGGCCTATAACAGATAAGATACGCGTAAAAATGCGTGAAAACGAGCGATTTTTAATTCGCGCATAGGCAAGCCGAACTTTCTCATAGGCAGGCCGAACTTTAAGTTCGGCATGTCGAACTGTCGAAATAAAAATCACGCGTATCTTTTATTTTTCACCCCAGATTTTATAGGATAAAGCCTCAGTTTTAATTCAAATAACCCAATAGAGAAGTTATCTAATTAAAACAACTTTATCTAGATAATCTCTAAGAAAATAAATAGATTCCTAATAATTCTACAAGTTTATCTTGATTTAATTTATCTAAAATTAAATCAACTGATAAACAGACAAGAATTATCTGACCCCAATAATTCAACAAGTTTATCTTGAATTAATTTTGTTTACAAAATTAATTCAACCGACAAACAGACATAAATTATTTGATTCTTCCAAATTTTCAACCAATCTAATAA
>CAMOHE010051650.1:0-29873 GCA_946598075.1 Artocarpus hirsutus
CACCCCCCCCCCCCCCCGCACGCCAAATTAATCTATTCCACGACGGTAAAAAACCGTCATGAAAAGTCAATCATATTCCACGACAGAGGTTTCCACGACGGTTTTTTGACCGTCGTGAAATTTTTCCACGACGGTTATAAACCGTCGTGGAATCCACATTTTGTACTAGTGGGTAAATTAAAGTAATGATATTTATGAAACAAAATAATAGTTCAAAGTGCCACTAAGAGAAACATTTGAGCACTAAAACTATAAAAGCAAGAAAAATTAAAGTTAAAAAAATGGGAGATCACTCTTGATAAAATAATATTTTAGTTCATGTAAAGAATTATTTAATAATGATAAATTGGAAGGAAAAAGTATTTTGACAATACATATTAAAATAATTCAATAAAGTGTGTAGAACTTGATAGACTAAAATACATTACATAGGGGCCGTTTCGTATTATTTTCAAAATAGGTGAAAATATTTTTGTTTTGAAAAATGAGAATTTTTTGAAAATTATGCTGAGAGTATTTTTAAAATTTTTGCCTCAAAAAACATACGAAAACATTTTCAAAATTGGGAGAACAAAACCAAACAGGGCCATAGTGTGTACAAAAATCTCAAAAACACCCTGTTTGAACAATAAACAAAAATAATTGTTGTAAAAGTAAAAGTGCATGAAAAGTAAATAACACATCGATATAATTACTTAAAGTGGTCAAAAACTCAAGAGTAAAACTACAAGTGCTATTTATACTAGATAAAAAAAATGAATTCACATAAATGATTGTATACCTCACATAGGAATATTTCGTTGCTCAATTCAGTTCTTATTGTTATGTTCATCTTGACAAGAAACACCTCCCTAGTTTTGCGATAGTTCCCATAAAATATAGTCCTACACAATTATACTTTAAAACGACTACACTTTTCTCTCACATAGGTAATCTTTCATCTAAAAGCAACTCGGATTACTCTACTCAAATTTGAGGTAAAGGTTGGCATTATAGTCATAGTTACAATGATTAGAATTACAATGATTGGAATCATTTTCCTCACAATTTAAAGTTTGCATAGAACTTCAAATTGATTCCAATTAATATTTTGATTAGTTTTCTTCAACTTTATATGTCCAAAGTCATCAAAAATCCACTCTAAACTCATCTAAATTATTGTTTATGACATGTGGGAATATTTTTTCCAAAACCAACATGGAAGCCATACCTTTACCCAACAACATCCATACAGATGTTATCTCTAATTCAGCCACATCTCTCTATTTTGTTTGCTTATTCTTTTACAACTCAACCATGTAAAGCTAGTCCTAGTGCCATAACTTCTAACATCCATCCCATGCTCTCTCCGAGACTCTCGTCTCTTTTCCCTGACAACACCTTATGACCTATGCTCGACACCACCATCCCACATCCCTTTTTCTTGCTTGCATTCTCTTTTGTAGTAGGGCCATGTTATAGACCATGACCTATTGCTATAAACATCCCTTGCTTCCTTTCATTTCCTCTCATTCCTTCTCTTATTTTTCTAACGCCCGAGACACATGACCGAGCAGGACACTCTTACACATACGTTGCAATAAGGAATGAACCTCTAAACTTTATCCTTATCACTCACTTTATCCTCATCACTCACACGCCACTCTCCAATCCTCACAAATTCCTTCCCAATCCTTTACAAGCCAAAAACAAGCCCATTCTTTAAACTGAAAGCTTAAATAGAAAAAGCTACGGTGTAATCATCAGAATCATTTTCAGAGCTGTAACAATATTTTAACCACATCACAAGGTTGGTTTCTCTGTCTATTTTCATACAAAAATCTTACTATATTATGAGATGATTTTATACAGTTTAATGATAAGTTATATCTAAGAAGTAATTTTAATAAAATTATTACTCCTAATTTAGTTTTTAAGCAAATAATACTCCAAAAATTTTTGGGAAAAATATAAATATATCTTCAGAAATTTCTTTTGGGAATTGTTTATATATATGCTAGGTATCTTTCACAAAGATTTCAGATTCAAATACACTATGTTTGATTTATTTGAGAATTAATACTAAATGTTGTTTATCGTTATTTTTAGACTGTCTTCAAATATACTAAATTTTTTTAGGATGTTTCAAGATGTGTTTAATGCCATAAAAATTCATGAATGCTCATTTACGTGTATAGTTATTGCCTGCAAAATTTTGGTTCCATACCAATGATAAAAATTAAGTTAAAAATCTTGCAAAATGCACTACTCAGTTGTTTCAACAGAATTCTAGCAATGCTTTTGTAAATGTTAGAATGTTAGAATGTTAGAAAAAATATTTAGGGTGATCGAAATATAATGAAACTAAATACTAGTGCTAAATTGTTAGACTATTATGCTAAATTTCATATCAATTGAAATTTTGTGTGATTTTAGAAAATTTCTTGATTGCTAACTACCCATAGGCTATTTCCAATGACCGTTTGTTTTATTATTTTTAGAATATAGAGAAAAATGTTATAGTAGCTTAAACGTGGTAAAAATAAATTTGATGATATGTTTGGGTGTCTAATATACCTTTGGGTGTCTAATATACCTTGGTAAAACTTCAAAACCATTAGAATTTTAATGATTTTTATAAAATTTGCTTATTGCTTTTTGCTCGTATTATATTTCCAACTATAATTTTGAAATTTATAAAATATAAAATAAATATTTATATTGATCTAAAAATTATAAAATTTAGTTCGGTGACATGTATGGATGTTATGAATATTATTAAAATTTTAGAGTCATTGGAATTTTGTATGATTTTAGAAAAATCATTGAGTACTGACTGTCAGGCAAAATTTGTGAGTTTGCCTGGAATGTGGTGTATTTGTATAAATTCTTCTAAGTGATTAAATACAATATTGTATACAATGTTTTGATCATGTTCTTACTCTTATACTAAGAGTGTTTCTTTTATTGCCAAGTTATAATAACTTTTAAGGCACTTTAGTCATTGGAGGTAGAAGGAACCATCCATTTGCGAGAGGTTAAGTAATTTGCTACAAGCAAAGTAAGTACATTCTCACCTACAATATTATATATTATTATGTTGTTAATATTTATGCATTTTTCTTTCAAAAGATCCCTTTTACGATGGTTTTGAAGCATGCATTTTTACAAATGTTTTCAACGTGTGTTTTATGATGCATAAGACGTTTTCTCAAAAATATATGTATCACATAATTAAGGCGTTGCACAACCCATGATGATGTTAGTTCCCTAAGGTAAAATGTCTTCCAAGGTAGACTTGTCATGTTTGAGTTGAAATTATCTACCCCTCTCCTTTTATGACGACGCACCATAATGATGTTAATGGTGCAACGCCAGGACCCTAAAGGATAAAATGAAAAGTTTTATTACAGATAAAGGAAAAATGGAAAAATATGTTCTTATGAAATTTACTTTATGTACTATAATGATTATGACAAAGATATAATGACGCATGTTTATCATTAAAGTTTTCGTAATGTTTTGTGAGATTTGAAATGTGCTTGCTAAGCTTAATGCTTACTTAAGTTACATCATGTTGCAGATAAAGGTAAGGTTACAACTATAAATGGAGGATGGACAGACAGATGTGTATACAAGGAATGTGGTGTTGGAACACGGAGTCATGTTATGAAATAAAATAATAATAATAATGCTACGTTAAATTTATTTCCACACGTTACAAGACTTATTTAATTGTTACGTTTTTATTACTCTCATGTACTCGGTATTATGTTGTTGAATTGTCAAACTTTGGTTTGTAATAATTTATGCATTGTGATTTGATTACACATTACATACCTAATACGTCAAGACTAACTATCTCTATAGATAGTTGGTTAGCCAAATACTTTGGTTATTCTGTTGAGCTAAACAATGAGGAAAAACCGTTCAAGGTAAGTAAATATTGAATGAATTTGAAAGTTGTGATCATATGAAATCTTAGGAGCATATATTTATGAATAAACTAATTATCTAAAAATAAAGTTTTATTTTATATATTTAAATGGGGATGTCAATTAATTAAAAAAATAAACCAAAATTTCTAGGCAAATAATTAGCTAATACTTACAAGTTTGGGTTTTCCTGTTGAATAATTAAGAGATAATGATGAAAGTTAATGATTCCGATGACGTCTGTAATGGCGCGTTATACCATTGACATTAGAGCTTAAACTGTTGCCATCATACTTTAGGTATATGTTTCTTGAAGAATCCTCTATACTTTAGGTCATAATTTCCTCATCCTGGAGTTTAGAAAAGGAAGAAAAGCTATCGCGAATCTTGCGAGATCACAAAATAGCATTGGGATGGTCTTTGACTGACATAGATCTTAATGAAAGAGAAATGCAAAACTGTGATTCAACCTCAATGACAGTTAAATCCAAACATGAAGGAGGTTGTGAAGAAGGAAGGGCTTAAATGGTTGGATGATGGGATTATCTATCCAATCTCTAATAGCTCATGGGTGAGTTTAGTGCAATGTGTGCTGAAAAGGGTGGAATGATAGTGGTAATTAACGAGTCTAATGAGTTTATTCTAACAAGAACCATCACCAAATGGAGAGTGTACATGGACTATTGGAAGCTGAAATGAAGCCACTCATAAGGATCACTTTCCTTTACTTTTTATGGATCAAATGTTAGAAAGGCTTGCAAATTATGTTTACTATTGCTTCTTAAATGGCCATTTTGGTTACAATCAACTAGCCATAGCTCTGAAAGATCAAGAAAAGACTAATTTCACGTGCCTTGATAAGATGTTTGCTTTTTAGAGGATGCCATTCAAATTCTGTAATGCTTCTGCAACTTTTCAACATTGCATGACAATAATCTTTTCAAATATGGTGGAGAAAATTCTCGAGGTATTTATGGATGACTTTTCTATGTTCGGGAATTCTTTTGATCATTGCTTAGAAAATCTTTAATTGGTGTTGCAACATTGTGAGGAAACTAATTTAGTTTTTAATTAGGAAGAGCACCATTTTAGGGTGACCAAGGGATTTGTTTTGGGACATAAGGTGTCAAATAAGGGTATGGAAGTGGATAGAGAAAAAAATTGAAGTTATTGAGAAACTTTTGCTGCTTAAATCCATCAAGGCTATAAGAAGCTTTTTTGGGCATACGAGCTTTTATAGGCAGTTTATTAAATATCTTTCCAAGATGTTAAAGCCTTTTTGTAATTTGCTAGTGAAGGATGTGCCTTTTCATTTTAATGAAGAATGCTTAAAGGCATTCAATATCTGAAAGAAGAATTTTATTTCAACACCCATCATTGCTACACTAGATTGGGGTTTGCCATTTGAATTTATGTGCGATACGAGTGACTATGCTTTGGAAGTTGTTTTAGGGCAAAGGAAGAACAAGATGTTACATGTGATCATTATGCGAGTCACACCTTAATGACGCTCAAGAAAACTATACAATAACTAAGAAAGAGATTCTTTCTATTGTTTATGTCTTTGACAAATTTCATAACTATTTGTTGGGTTCTAAGGTGATTGTGTATACAGATCATAAAGCCATCAAGTACTTGTTCTCTAAAAAAGATGCTAAGCTAAGACTAATCTGTTGGATTTTATTGCTTCAAGAACTCTACATGGAGATCAAAGATAAGAAGGGAATGAAAAATGTGGTGGCAGATCATTTATCATGCTTAGAGATTGGAGATGATAAGTTGTAGAAGAAGTTCCCATTAATGAGACATTCTCTAACGAGACTATCATTGTTGTTTAAGCAAAAGCCGTCCCATGGTATGTTGATTTTGCGAAATTTCACGCTAAAAATGTTGTGCCTATAGATTTTTCATACAACAATAGAAGAAGTTCTTTTTAAATGTAAAGCACTATTATTGGGAAGATCCATTCCTTTATAAGTTGTGTCCTAATCAAATTATAAGGCGTTGTGTGCTAGAGGAGGAAATGGAGAGCATTTTGAGACGGTGCTATTCCTTGGAGTGTGGTGGTCATCTTATAGCCTCTAAAACTGCCGCAAAAGTACTTTAATGTGGATTCTTTTGGCCATCATTATTCAAGGATGATTGTCCATTTATGATAGCTTGTGATCGGTGTCAAAGGACGAGGAATATTTCTTGAAGTAGAATTATTTGATGCTTGGAGTATTGATTTTATGGATCCCTTTCCTCCATCTTACTCTAATCTCTTTATCGTGGGGGCTTTTGATTACATTTCTAAATGGGTGGAAGCGATTGCCTTGCCATCTAATGACGCAAAAGTAGTAATGAATTTCTTGAAGTATATTGTGTTCACTAGATTTGACACTCCTAGAGCTATAATTATTGATCAAGGCAAATATTTTTGCAACCAATTGCTTGATGGGTTGCCTGCTAAATATGGAGTTACTCATAAGGTGGCAACAGTTTATCATCAGCAAACAAATGGTCAAGTTGAAGTATCCAACTAGGAAGCGAAGAGAATTTTAGAAAAGACCATTAATGCAAACTGGAAGGATTGGTTTAAGCAACTTGATGACTCATTTTGGGCATATAGGACATCCTCCAAGATTCCTCTTGGTATGTCACTAACCTATAGAATTAGAGCATTAAGCTTATTGGGCAGTCAAGGCTTTGAATTTTGATGAGATTTTGGTAGGAGAAAAGCAACTCTTACAACTTAACAAGCTTGATGAGTTCCAAAATTTGGCATATGAGAGCTTGTGCATCTATAGGGAGAGGACAAAGTTATGGTATGACAAGTATATTTGAAAGGTGTTACTTTTTAATTCCCACATACATTTATTTTCAAGAAAGTTGAAGTCAAGGTGGAAAGGACCATTTACTCTCACTCAAGTTTTTTCTCATGGTGTAGTAGCAATTGAACATAATGAGTGGGAAAAATTCAAAGTCAATGGGCAATGATTAAAGCACTTTATTGAGGGGCGTTTTGATAAATAAGAAATGTCCATCACTTTTTGGGATCCATAGAAGAAAAGCAACAAAGTTAGGCTAAGGACAGTAAACTAAGCGCTCTTGATAGACAACCCAAGTACTTTTATTTTCCTTTCTTTTTGTTTTATTTTATTTTCTACTTTTATTTTTTAGTTGTTTTGATGAAATCGTGAAAAAAAATAAACAAAACAAAAAAAATATAGAATTTCCCCCATTCCACATAGCCATGGCGCTAAAAAAACCATATAAAAACTAGAGGCAAAGGCACCACGGCGCTATATTTTTAGCATCGTGGTGCCATATCGAAGGCCACAATATGCCCAATGCTCAGCACCATGACGTTGAATTTTTAGCGCCACAGTGCCATGTTAGATTAAATAAAAAGAAAGAGCACTTTAAGCCCTAATTCCTTATGCTTTTCCCCCATTGTTTCCACTCTTTTCTCTGCTATAGCCATTCTCCCTCAGTAGAATCCACCACCTACTACTAAAATCACTCCATCATCCTCATTTTCACACTAAGCTCACCTCATCTTACTCACTTCTCGTCTTATACTCTCCTCTTATAGCCGAAATTTGCCATAAGATCGCTCAAGCAGGGGATTCAGCATGTTTAGAGTGTACTTCCATTGCCAGAGGTCGAGTTTCTCTGAATTTCTTTATGTAAGTGGGGTTTTTAATCGTTTTGTGATTATCCTGCTTTACTTGTGGATTTCAAGGATTGTTTGGTGAATATGGGCTACTACATTGAATCTAGAAGACAAAAATCAGTTTTTGAATGTGGTGGAAGAGTTTTTTGACAAAGGAATTATGTTGCAGATTTATGTTACATTGTGATTATATTTGCTCATTATTGTGTTAGAAGAGTGGTTTAGTAGATTGTGCTTTTCTTCTAGTGGAGGTTTTGTTTGCTTTATTTGTCAAATTAGAGCTTCGGTTGTTGTTGTGATTTGATTGTCAATTGTTAATGGTCATTGTTTGCGGGTTTGGAAAACTTGAAGTAGAAATTTTGATGATTGTGCTTGTGATTCTCTTAGACAAGTGGGTGTTTGTATTATGTAAGCCAAGTGTTCGATATGAATTCTAAGTGACCAGACAGAGTGAAGAGAGTTCCAAGAGCGGTAAGGGTAGCACTACTTATGATAAAGCGCTATTTGTGTCCAAAGTAATGACTGAGCATCATGCCAATGGCTTACTTTAGAAAATTCCAATCCCTAAATGGAGTTTCAATGTTACTCATGATCATGAGTTCAATATTGGCTACATTATAGAACTAAGAGTGTGGCACAAGTCTTGCGCTTAGCCTGGACCCAAGGTAATGTTTGTGGTTCGGGAATTTTATGCTAATGCTTTTGAGCATCATGGTGCAAAGGCTTTCATTCATGGATGTGAGGTACCATTTGACAAGAAAACCATCAACGTATATTTTTAGTTGCCTAATATTGATGAAGATGAATATAATCAATTTATTAATGGTACCATCAATTGGGATCTGCTAAGCTTTGCAAGAATAGGACTGAGTGGAAGATGTCTAAGGATGAGTGGATTTCATTCAAAGCTAACACCATGGACCCCGATATCAAGGTTTGGATGCACTTTGTAGTGGTAAGAATGTTACCCGAGAAACACATTAGTGATGTGACCAAAGAGCGAGCTCTGTTGCTCTATTGCATTGTCACAGGCAAGTTTATTAATGTGGGTAGCCTCATTTACTTGGCTCTTATACATTTTGTGTGCTCCATGCGAGAGGGGTTTTGGTTTCTTTCATTAATCACAACTCTGTGTGCCAAAGTGATTGTAAAGTGGACTTCAAGTGAAGAATTACTTCATCAAAGGGAGCCATTGATGCCAATATCATCCAATAAATTTATGGGTTACCCGATAATAATGAGCTTGATGTTCCTAGTTTTAGTTCCTTAGTTGCAGCTAGACCAAGCTCTTCTACTGTTCCTCAACCCCGACCATCCCACCGCATGACCTTGACCAAGAGGGTTGCGCGCATGGAGCTCCACCACAACCAATAAATGTCTTTACCAAGTGGCGTGTAACCAACACTTTGACCAAATGTTCCACTTCTTTGCCAAACATAGTAGGACGCCCATTGAATAGCTGCCACGTCTACCATTGCCGTTGTGCCTTCAATGAGGAAGAAGAAGAAAGAGACAAGAAGCATGTGCTAATCTAGACCACTACATTTAGGAAATTTTCTTTTCCTTGTCTCTTTTTCATATTGGAGATAATGTCTCTTTCAAGTTTGAGGGAGGGGGGTGTATGTTTTGATTTTGTAGTTTGATTGATTTTAGTCTTGTTTTTGTTTTATGTTGTACTTTTGTTTTTTATTATCTTTTTTTGTTTTTCCTAAACAAAATTATTGTTTTTACTTTTCCTAAAAAAAGAAAGAGATGTTGAAATGCTTAAACATGTGATTTCCTTCTAGACCTATAATGAGATTATGGTTTAATTATTTTCATGGTTTGTAGTAAAACGAGGATATTATTTGAGTTGATGCAAATTTCTTGTGTAAATCTCATGTTTGTGTTGTGATGCTTACAATTTTTATGTACTACATTTTGAGTAGTGAATTGTTATGCTTATTTTGTGACGGTTTATGCTATCATAGACTAATCCTCCAATTTGTTTGAATTTGTGGACTAATCCTAGAATTTGTTTAAATCCCTCTCGAGGTGAAATCCTAGCTACAGTAAGTTGAGGATAGAATTTAGGCCATTGTTGGATCGCTTGAGCCTTTCTAGCCTACCTGTTTATGTATATATATACCTAATCTACTTTGTTGAGCTTGAATTAATTAATATCTTTTCTTTCAAAGCCACATCTGAGCCTAGCTCAAATAGTACATCCGTACCCTTCACCATATAAGCATTAACAAAAGGGAATTACTAGGAAATATTATTAGGGGTGATGCTCCATAAGGGAGGAAGGGTGGAGTCTAGTGAAACAAAAGTTGTGTTTATTTTTATTATACTATTATCCAATTTATAAAAAAAAAAAAAAAGAAATCATATACTACTACACCTTGAGTTATAACAAGTCAAATAAGTTTAGAGGTGTAGTGTTTTATTTAAAAAAAAAACATGTGTTGAGAATAAGTGGTGGAAAAAGGATGTTGAATTTAAAGTTTGAGAGTAGTTTTTGAAATGTAAAGAGTAGCTCTTTGAAGATCCCAAAATTATGTAGGTGCTTATTAGGTGAATTAAGCCAAAAATATATCTTTCATTCCACCTTTACCCCAGCCTTACGTTACAAGCTACATAAAGTCCTAATGGTCCTTGACGAAGTGCTAGTCTATGGGATTCTATTAGTGGAGGAGGGGTGAAAATCAAACCTGTGGGATTCTATTGCAATATTGAGTTCATATTGTCATAAACTTATTCGGATTGCACACAATAACTTGTGAGAGTAATACACACACCCACAGAACATCCAGTTAAATGTGAGGCATGCTCTTGAAGCAAACTATAGACTTGAATAATATTTGTGTTTTGCTTTGAGCCATGATTTTGAGATGACATCTAAGGAAACCCATGGGAAATCACAAATGTTTGTGCATCTCATGTCTTTGTTGTTTTAGTGTTCCGTGTTCTTGTCTTTTTGCTTTTGCTTAAGGACTAACAAAATAGTAAGTTTGGGGGTGTGATAACTCTATAAAATAGGGTTATTTTTACACATATTTTGTATTGAAACTGGCTAAGCCTTAGACTTTTATTTTCGTTTAGTTAAGTTTTACAATATTTAGGTATTGAATTTATTTTATTTCTAGTTACTTAAATTTTGAATGTTTTTTATTAGCTTGTAGTTTAATTTGTTAAGTATTCTTAGTTAGTAATGAAGTAATTTGTTTTTGAAGTTTTTGAGGAGAAAAGAGCTTGGAAAAAGCTATTTTGGACTTAAGGAACCAGGGCCGTGGTGCCACAAAAGCCAAGGCCGTGACACTGCACAAGAATTGGATATTGTAGTATAAGAAACCATAGAGCTCAACACTATGGTGCTAGAAAGTTAGCACTGTGGCACATAAAGTTACGAAGTTTTCTCCATGTTCAACGCCGTAGCGTTAGAAGTTAGCACTATTATGCCAAGTTCTATTTGGAGAAGGAATTTTAAGTCCTCAATGCTGCAACGACAGAAAAGTTAAGGCCGCGGTGCTGTATTGGGATTTCTCAAAAATTTAAATCTCTAAATCTTCTTCAAGAGCCCCATCTATAAATAGGGTCCTTAAAGGTTATTTTAGATAGCTTTTTGTACACTCTAGGAGAGAGCTTAAAGATAGTTCAAGAGCAATTCCAATCAAGACTTTTTTTGTTCTCACTCTTTTCTCAATCTCTTTGATTTAGTTTTGTAATTCAATATGAATATTTTGGTGAAGAATTCTGCACTTTCAAATATGAAATACTTGTCTTTTACTAAAACTACAAGTGTAGCTAAGATAATGAATGTTTGAATTCCAATTTATTTTCTTTCAAAGAATTTATTTCCTCTAAAAGTTTATTATTCATGCTTGTTGTTAATTTTACTATTCTTAATGCATTTGAATATTTGGCTAATATTTGAATTGATTAGAAGACCTAGATTGAAATCATAGAGGGAGATTTTTAAGAATAACTTCTTATAAAATATATCGTAAGGTGCATGCGACATCGAGCAATAGTAACATGACTTACGTGAACATTTGAAAGAGCCATAGATCATTTGAGTCTTTAGGGTGTTGGAATCTTCATCGAGCGATAGTGGATTTACATGTTAAATATATTTTTATTATCATCCCTAGAAGGAATAATAATAAAATATGGTTTTTCATTCTAACACATGAATAATAGGCAATGTTTGTTAATAACTAGAATCAAACTGGATTTGTCTTAATGAACTTGTATATCCTAGTGTTTTCATATCATTTAATATACATTAAGTTTGAGATTCAACTTTGTTATTTTTATTTTTATTTTTTTATTATTTTAATTATTTTTTGTATTTCAACTTACTATATTTTATCTAAATAAAGTTAATAATATTTTAATTTTAGTAATTGCTAAATTAATCCTTGAGGGATTATATTCTCTCATCATTATATTATTTGAGTCTATTTGTGCACTTGTAAAATTTACATCAACTTCAATTATAGTGAATCTACCATTCATGGATCAACTACCTTAGAACATATTGAATTAAAGAACAAAAACAACTTGGTATGAAAGCGGTAGTAATTGTTGCATCAATACATGACAATCATGTGTTTTCTTGCCAACAAGTTTGAAATCCTTCACCAACACTAGCTTTTAAAGTTTGAAGAATAGTCTTCTGACACTTTCAATAAAGCAAGCTATTTACAATGCTTTTTCTTTTCCCCTCTTTTTAACATGTGCTTTACCGAAGTTAAGTGTGGTTCTTTCTTTTCTTAGGAAACAAATTAGGCGAAGTCTCCATCTCCATGTCAACTGTGGCTTTTCAGCATATTTAATCTTGCCCAAAATATCAAGCAGTGTGTCGACTGTTGATTCACAAATGTTTTTCTTAATACTCATAACATTCAAAGAGCGATGAACAAAAAGTGTCGTCTAATATGGAAGTTCATAGAAGGTTGATATTATTATAAATGTATACCCTAAGGAGTAAAAATGTAATATGTTTTTGAAGACATTTTTATTAATAAAGAATTCATTCATTATTTATATACCAAATCTTGTCCTCTTTACGTTCATATTTGTTGAATGTATGTTAAGCAAACAATAGTCTGAGACTGTCGGTCTAAACCTTTAAGAATTGGGCATATAATGGACAGATTATGTAGAAGACACTATTCTTAAGGTGATTGTCTAAATCATAAGATCCGTAATCGAGGGAATAAATTTGGGCACTTTATTCATGCAAAGATTGTTATGTTGTCTATATCCTTATTGGGAGATGGTTTGTCTTGACCATTGGAGGTGGACTCCGTGAATAGAAACATTGGCACGTTGTCATAGGTAACGATGTATTGGATCGGGACATAAATTAAATTGATTTGGATTAATAATTCTGTCTCGACAAATAGATTCACTTTAGACAATTATTTGTATTGTATCTTAATTCTGAGATGAATAGCGGGCCCGTTGTGTTGACTTGTGTCTTTTGATGTACCAAAGGGTGACACCCACATTTTAATAGTGGTACGTAGCTGGTATGTTGGAGGCATGACTCTTAATAAAGTAGACCTGTTATTCAAAGATATGGAATCCGTAGCTCCTCTTTAGGAGTAGTGATATCCTCTTATATATGTTATCCTGTAATTAAAAAACTAGAGCTCTTTACAATTTGGATACATTTGTGTAATCGAATGGTGTACTGTCTTTGGATGGTAAGTTTTCTAATAGTGAGATAATGAAATGTAAGATAAAAATAATTAGGAAGGTAAGACAGAACTTGTCTTTAAGCCGATTATGAATAATCCTATGGGGATACGGTACACTATGATATGTCATGGAGACTTAGCTACACGGACTTTGTAATTCTATATAGTTCAAGAGTGTAGCTCCAAGCTTTTAGTGGAATAACATTGGAGTTGATAATTATGAAATGTATATCTGGGATATTGGGTTTCATAATTATCGAGAGCTTGAACTACATAGGTCTATCAGGTCCTTTTTACTAGCTCACAAAAATCCTGTAACGATACGACGTGCTTTTCCAATAATTAGTGACTTATGTCAGATTTATTAGATTGGTTGAAATTCGAAAGAATCAAACAATTCATGTCTGTTTATAGGTTGAATTAATTTTGTGACAAAATTAATTCAAAATAAACTTGTTGAATTTTTGGGATTGGATAATTCTTGTCTGTTTATAAATTGATTTAATTTTGAATAAATTAAATCAAGATAAACTTATAGAATTATCAAGAATTCATTTATTTTCCTAGAGATTATCTAGATAAAGTTGTCTTAATTAGATAACTTCTTTATTAGGTTATCTAAATTAAAACCGAGACTTTATCCTATAAAATCTCGGTGAAAAATAAAAGATTCGCTGACATTTTTATCGATAGTTTGGCATGCCGATCCTTAGGTTTGGCCTACTGATGAGGCAAGTCCGGTATGCCTATTAGACAAATCAGCATGCCAATCGTACGATAAAAATATCACGCGTTTTAACGTGAATTTCATCAGATATTGATCCAAATTTGATTCTGATTCAAATTTTGAGGCATTATTTCATAAGGACTGACTCTTGGACCTAACCTTTATAAAAAAGGAGTGAGTCTCATTATTAATTAGATCAATTGAGAGATTAAGAGTAATACTCTATAAGTAAGATTTTGAAACTCCCTGAGAGCTCTTGTTCACAAATCACAAACACTAGCCTTGGGTTCTCTCAATTAGTTGGAAGGAGACTCACCTAGTGGAAGAGCTATACGTGTGAGCCCACACTCACTCCGATCGTGGATAGAGAATAGCAAAGAATGTTAGTTGATTGAGGTACTTCTAGAACGTTACTTCTCTTCATTGATTGCAGGAGCTTTTCGGCACACAGAGGTTAGTAAGATCTGGTCAATTTATGCACATAGCATGTCAAACTTGTGTTTTAAAAAAAACTCTGATATAAAAATTTTAAAATTCTACTATGTACTATTTTTCCAACAATTGGTATCAAAGCCATGGTTTTTATGTAAATTTACGAGTTTGTGATCATGCTATATGTATAAATTATGTGATCTTGATCTCTCCTATGCTTGAATTTAATTTTATAGAGTTGACACTCTAGAGTTTCTATATAATTTTTTGTTGCCATGGGTTATATGGTGAATGTTTATTAATTAATTATGATTGATTAAATTATTATTTAATTATTTATTAATTCATTAATTTATACCGGTTATGGTTCCTTAGAGGTTAGAATGTGTATCTAGGTTTTTCACGTAATTAGATGGCAAACTATCATCTCTGTCTAGAAATTATTATTTAATTTTAATTTTGTAAGAATTTTGTAATTAAATAATCATTTGGAGAAGATGGACCTAGAAGATGGATGATTTCGTTCCTAGGTATTTCCTGAGTCTCTAATTTTATGTTTTTAAATTGCTGAAAATAAAATTGATGAATTGTATTAAAAATTGTAGTTTTTGGAAAGGATGATTTCTGCTCGGTCAGTACGCCAAACCCTCTAAGTCGGTAGGCCGATGGTTGCAGATCGATAGGCTGGACGTGAGGTTAGGTAGGCCATCAATGGGACAGAAATCAGGTGGCTCTAGTGACAGGCCGAACTATCATGACCAGTAGGGCGACCTAAAAAGATCGACAGGCCAAAGGGTCATGACCGGCATGTCGATCACCCAAATCGGCTTGCTGGCAGAGAGTTGAAAATTTTTTCAAAACATGTGTAGTTTTTGGTTCAGTTTTAATTTTATTTTTGGGACAATTCTGAGAAACATTAAATTTGGATATAACCAAAATTTGGAGTATTTAATTCATATGACATTGAAGACTTGAAGATGGGCTTTACATGAAGAAGGATACAGCTTGAGGATTCAAGGATGAAAAATCGATAATATGTTTTGATTATTCTCTTGTAATCTTTATTTTCTATTCTCTAAGATGGAACCATAATATTACGATTATTTATTATTATTTTGCTTGTAGCTTTGCTTGTTTGCATTATAATATGATTTGCTATATATATTGATAACATGCCATATAGAATAGAGAGTGCTGCTCATTTAAAATTGTTCATGCATTTTTTTTAAATAAAACCTTGATTTCAAAAGATTAAGTGGGAGAAGGTTTTCGAAGAGAGGACCTAAGGCCTTCATCGTTAGTCTATAGGAAGAACATGGTGGTCCCGACCCCTAGAAAGGGAATTCTATCATGTACCAAATTGGATCTCTAAGAGGATAAGGTATTTTAGCATGATTTATGGTTGCATACCCCTAGGTGGTGATTAAAAATCGTGGATAAAATATTGAAACGATAGTTATACACTCATGTTAATTTTATTATTAACCTCCCCTAGGAGCTCTATTAATAGAATTAATGGCCAAAGAAACGATTATTAATATATGCTAGATAATTTGGGTCCTGGATGGCATATATTAATCAGGAGAGGATCCATGTTCCTGATTGACTTTTACATGACTCCCCCATGAGCTTGTTGAATTCTGAGTTAGGAATTATCGTTGTAAAGTTGTGATATTTTCAAGGTTTTGACACATAAACACATTTGTATGTTTTTACATAATTGTGTTATCTTACTAAATTATTATTGTATGTTTGCTTATGTTTGGTACATGATTCTTTATTATAGACTAAAAATGTCTAAAAACGATTTATCTTCGATACTTGACAAAAACCAATTAACTGGAGAGAATTATAATGATTGAAAACGGAACCTGGATATCGTTCTCTTTTTTGAGAAACTAAAATTTATGCTGACAACCCCTTGTCCTCCTGAGCCTACGGGAGACTCCACTAATGAGCAATTCCAAGCGTACGATCGCTGGAAAGGTGCAAACAATTAGGCCCGCTGTTATGTTATGGCTAGCATGAATAACGTGCTGCTCAACATGAGGATTATGAGATTGCGAAGCAGATCTTGGATAATCTTCAAGACATGTTTGTAGGCCAGGACCTAATAAAGCAGCAATGGGCACTTCGAAAACTCTTAAACTATAAGCAGAGGCTAGGAACATTTGTAAAGGAGCAAATGATGTTGGTCATGGGTTACCTTGCTGAGGCACAAACCAATAAAGCCGACATCGATGCTAAAACTCAGATGACTATGGTCTTTGAGACTCTGTCAAAGGAATTTATTCTGTTTAGAACTACTTTTAATTTGAGGAATAGGCGGGATATGACCTTTAACAAAATTAATGAAACAACTACAAGAATTTGAACTACTAATCAGGGAGTCTCTTGCTTGTGGTGAGTCCAATTTGGTAACTGCTTCTAGTTCCAATCCCAACTTAGGGAATGGAAAGAAGCAACGGGCCAAAAATAGGAAGTCTTTTGTTCTTGCTAAGAACAAGAGCAAGAAGAAGAAGAAGAAGAACCCAAAGCTTAAGTGCTTCTTTTGCAGGAAGGTCGAGTACATAAAGAAGCATTGCAAGGAATTTCTTTCCAGAGAAGGTAGGTATGATCTTCTATATTTATATACTTGTTTAGTTGAAGAATCCAGTGACATTTGGGTCATAGATTCTGGTGCAACTAATCATGTTTGTGTTTCTCTACAGGGGTTCAAAGAAATGAGAAGTTTACTTCATGAAGACTTCATGCTTCGGATGGGCGATAGATCCTTGGTTTTAGCATAAGCATTGGGAGACGTCCATCTTTATTTTGATAATTATAGGAATTTAATTTTGCGAGATTGTTTTTATGTTTCTAAATTTAAAAGGAATTTAATTTCTATAGCTTGCATATTTAAAGACTCCTATTTGGTTTCTTTTAATAATAAAGTGGTGATTAGTAAAAACAAATCTTTTATTGTTCTAGATGGATGCAAAATAATCTATATTTTATCAAACCTAAGATGGACTTACTGCTTAACGCTGAAATGAATGATAATAACTCTAAAAGACTTAAAACTTCTCACTTTAATAAGACTTATCTTTGACATTTACGCCTTGGTCATATTAACCTGAATAGGATTCAAAAGTTGGTAAAGGATAGACCTTTAAGTCACTTAAAGGTGGAATTTATACCTCAATGTGAATCTTGTTTGGAGGGTAAAATGGTCAAAAGATCATTCGAGTCTAAGGGCAATACGGCCAAAGGGGTTTTAAAACTTGTGCATAGTGATGTTTGTGGACCGATGAACATCCGGGCACGAGGAGGGTATGAGTACTAATATAAGAATTTATAGAAAATTATTTAGTTTCATTTGAAAATAAAATGGATTCTATAAAATAAACTTTAAATTCTGATAGCATGCAAGAAACAAGGAGTAGTGCTTGTTCAAAATTCGTATTAATGAAAATTGGCTTAATAAAAATCTGTTTCCTTTGTATATATACAATACAACATAATATAATACAATATAGCATCTCTTTGGAAATAAAGTTTTAAGTTTAAGAACTATAGTATGTGAAAGCTTTGTGAAAAGCAAAATTTAAAAACTTCAGTTTCAATTGGAGTTTCAAACGGACCAATTATATTATATCATAATACATAATATAATTATGTATGACATTCATAGGTTTAAATAATTCGAAAACATTAGTTTGTGTGCATGTACGTGTGCAAAACATTATTGACATTTATATATAATTAAATTTATTATGCTTCTCATCATTTTTTATATGAACATCCCAAACGCAATGATCCTTTATGGCCGTCACCTACGACATTATAAAACAAAATATTAATTCACTTAGCATAAATCATAAATAGCACATAAAATATCACATTCCAACATTAAATTCACGCAATTATCCGTAAAAAAAAATAGCTGATGTTACACCGTCAAACTCCCCGCCCTACTCCAAGTCTTCAATGCTTGTCTTCCATCCAACTAACATACTCCGAGAAGCAATCCACGAACAACTACTCTATGGAACTTCACTGGATTGGTTGAATGCACCTCGACAAAACAAGGTGGAGAGAAAAGTCTGAAAACCTAATGATCACTCTAAGGATCACACTTATTTTTTTTTCTCATGTTGAAGTCCAAACATTAAAATTCATAAAGTGACCTTTTAAATGAGCAAAGACCTAGCCACAGGACATGTCAAGGCAAGTTGACCTATGGTCGAATCTAAACTAATATGACTTGAAATTTAAATTCCAATTAGTGAAAATTTGCTTGACCACGCTCACTAGAATTTCTAATGGCCACCGTGCAAATAGCTTGCGGAAACTCGCGAAAACCATGTACCGTGAATCAAAGTGGATAAATATGATTTAAAATTTATACACCACAATTCAAAATTGATTAAACTAAAAACGTGCAGCCAAAGACTAATTAATTTGAAATATTTTGAAACCAAAAAGACAACAAAAAATACCACTGACCAAAAATCCTAACATGGTGAATTTAAAAGAATTTAAGATATTAGAGGAAAGCAACCAAAAAACACAAAAACAAAAAAGAATAAAAAAAGTGAAGTACTAAAGATGGAAAAAAAAAATCAGGAGACAAACACAAAAGAGAGAAAAAACAAAGAAGAGAAGAGAAGAGAAGCAAAAAATAAAAAATAAAAAGGAAGGATGAAATGTATGGCATATTAATTCTTTTCACATAAGTCAGTTTTATAAAGATTCTTTCACTTGTAGCACTTCATTGCGGTACTCTAACATTAAGTTTGGAGAAATTGGAATAAAATAAAAAAGAAGGATTTTTTTGGGTTTTTGTTTTTTTATTCTTCCAAAGTCTAAGCATGGATCAGATTCTTCTTGCTCATCAAAAAGTAGTAGTATGATATTTTCTTTGGGTCCCAAAGTAGTATGGATGAGATTGTTCTTGCTCATCGAAAAGCAGCAGTATGATATTTTCTAGACGACTTTGGGTTTCCTTCCACGCTAATCAGGCCTTGAAAAATGTATCTCTTATATATTTGCTTTCGGCGATTCGTTTTAAGGTGAGAAGCTTTAAGAAATTCCTCGAAAGAGTTGACCGTTTGATTCATAAACATGGTACGTATTGGAGCTTTTTACTTGTGCCCCTCAAGTAGCAGGTTAAAGGCTAACATATACATGCTTGCGAAATTGTCTTGACACTCAAAAAGGTAGCATACAGTTGTACCAACAATAATATGAAAAGGATCCTATTTTTTTCCCAAAAAAAAAAATTATACTCACATTTTATAAGATTTTAAGCGTTAAAAAAAAAAAACGATTTTATAAAACCAACAAGGTTCTGTGTGCAAAAGTGAACATGAAGACTTGGAATAAGGTTAAAAAAACCAAAGGGGAGTAGCAATGGATGGAGAGATTATAAGTTAAGATTTGGTAATATTTAGGAGAAAATTTGTCATTTTATTTTTCTGTAACAATAATTCAATGTTTGATGGAAATCCTAATGAAAGTCCTTTTATTTTTGCTGGTGTGATCAACATCTTTGGTTTTCCCCTTTCAGTTTTCAGCCATATGAAAAAAACAAAAACCATATTTTTGTGTTTTTTTAATTATTTACTTTTAGTACAAATATGTATGCATCTTTACATGCTTACAATTCAATGAATTGGTGTATTTTAGTTGTCATCAGTTGCTATCACTTGTGACGCTCCAAAACGGGGATGGCTGATGTGAGGGTCTAATTCAAATAATTAATTAAGATTAATCATAGACACCACATTTATAACTATTTTTGGAAAATTTTGTAAAACTGTGCTAACATACTCTTAAAATAATTTAAATCATCCCATTTAAATAAACAACTTGGCCAATAATGTAAAAGAAAAAATTAAAACATATTAGAGTCCGAAAGTACTTAAACAATATCATGAATTAAAACTCCACAAAGGTACCGTCTGGTTCCTATCGAACCACACAATTCATGCATACATAATTAAGACAGAAAGGAAAATAAAGAAACATCCAAGCCTAATTCCAATAGAATAAAACGAAAGTGCTTAAAAATAATTAAGTCATTACATGTCTTAAAAGAAAAAACACAACAAAGTACTTCAGCTCACGGAGTCCGCGAACTGCCTAACAGCCCACTACTTGACAGCATATTGTCATCCTCTTGGGTAGAAAATTTAAAATAAAAGCAAGAAAAAATTGTGAACAACAATCTCAGTAAGATTACAAGTTTAATGACAACATTAAAATATAATACAAATAAATTTAGGAATAAAATAAACAAGAATTATTAAATTATGCATGAAACATCAAGATATCATGAATAATTTAAAACAATGACTTACCAAAATGTCTCATGATTTATGGAAAAATCATAGATAAATACTTGCTTATTTGCAAGACCTAGAATCACTACCAAAATGGCCCATATGGGGTTTTGGAACCTGCCGCTTAAGTCGCCTCACTGCACGAGCTGAACTTCATGGCACCATGCATTTGAAACTCAACTAACCGGAGAATCTCAGGCTGGTTAGCGTTTGAAAATTGTTTCAAACACTGCCTCACTCTAGGAAATCTCACCTCGAGAAAATAATCTTTTGTTTATTAAATATCCTTTAAAAATCATATTTTCAAAGCATTTCAAAATAATTTAATTTATAAACTCGATTCTTGAAAAATTTTAGAATACATTCTTAATGCCAAATCATGTAAAATCATGACTATGAAAGAAAGAGTATATTGCTATCATAAGCAACAGAACACTCCTCACGACTCTTTTCAATTTGCTAAACGTTTGCTCCACGAAGTAGTGGTTCACCTTGATAATGAACTAAATATCATCAATAAAGCTAAACTAATTCATCAGTGTGTTAATCATGGTCCTTAGTATGACATTAATCATTTTATAAATTATTTTTTTCACTTAATGCAAACACACTTAAACATATATTTTTTATTCATTTTCTCATTAAATAAGGGGTAAAAATTAATTTAAATTACAAAATCAAGTATAGAAGGCTCATGTGGCTGAAGCAGCCATTTTTGAGCCTGGCAGTTGACCAAGGTGTGCATATGGTGATCAACCACCACGTCACCGAACTAGAAAAATCTGTTCTCTATTTTGAGCATCTAAGCTCTAACTAATCTCAATCCCTTCCAAATTAGTTTTGAAGCATTTCAAACACTAGATTATGGTTCCAAAACATTATATGAGTGTCGTAAAACCTAAATGACAAGATTTCATCATAGTTGCACTTCTTGATCGTCAAAATTCGCATAAAATACTAAAATAGGAAAAATAATGTAAAAGTTGTTTTGCATGCATTTGAAACGAAATCATGTTTATTCAAACACTTAGGTCTTGGATTTGAACTTTCCTAACAATTTCCAACATATTCAAACTCAAATAACACAATTTTAGACTTATTTCAACATACAAATTCAATTCTTGTTCAAAACTTATATAAATAAAACATAAAAAATAAAAAAAAGCTTTACATTAAATGGTTAAATCAGTTCAAAACATTCTAACCTCAAATTTGGGATAAAATAGTGATTTGATTCTTGTTTCTGCCTTTGGATATGCTTGGAGTGGCTAGTTCTAGGGTTGCACAAAAATTGTCCCGCAACCGCCGGCCGCTTGTGCCTGTGCTCGGCCCACCCAAAAAAAAGGGGTCCATGTCAACAACCCACCAATGGGCGGGTTGAACCCGCCCACCTACATATGTTGGTGGATGGGTATGGTTTAAAATTTTAGAGGGCGGGTTCAAACCAAACTCGCCAGCCTAATGCTTTAAAAAAAAAATCTAACATAAATGCCCCACGACCCACTACATCTTCACCCTAAACTAAACAATTGATTTCACCCTCAAATTTCCCCCCTTTCTTTTCTTCTTCCCACTTCTAGTTCTGAGTCTTCCGACTTCAATGGCAGACAGCAGTGGCACAATGGTTGATTGGTTCCCCTCTGGTGGCTATCTTCCTCTTCCGTCTGTCGGCGTTGTTGTCCTCTATTGATTCTTCTTTGTTTTATAAGTTTTTTTTCCCTTGAAAGTTCAAAGTTTTTTTCTTTAGATTCTAGTAGAGTTTGTCTTTTCTTTATATTAGGTTATTGTGCATATGAAATTCTTCTTTGAATCAGTACTTTTTTTATTTCAATTTTTGTTCTGGTGCAAACTGTTTTAGTTTTGATGAACGGCTTTTCACGTGGGTAGGTGAGTCACAACAAGGGAGAAATTGCGCATGATGTGCATTTATGAAATTACTTCTTTTCCATGAGATAGATTTTAGTAGCAATTACCTATAATGAATTAATTGTTTAATGGGTACTAAAGTGTTATGTTCATCTTCAACCAACTTAGTGTACTTGGTTCTTAATTCCTCTAAAAAAATCAAATGAAAATAAAATAATTAACCATTTTATAGCATGATTGTTTTGGGTAAAATATGTCTGTACAACCCAAGGTGCTTACGGCAAAAGTTTAGCACCCGCACCCACAAGTTGAAGGATCCATTTCTTATGAATCATCAAACTGAGCTTCTAAATAATATTTTGGCTTATTAAAAAACAAATAAACAAAAAAGTATATATAGGTAACACTTGGTGATTCACAACAAGATTCGGGCCAACTATTAGAAAATAGAGGGAAAAAAGCTTAATACCTCTTCTAATTCCATATGTGTAGTTGCTTGTATTGCTTTGGTGAAACTTGAGAAGGCAAGGGGCATTGAAGATGTTTTACTGAGGCCATCTCAAATCGGCCAGATAGTTGAAAAGGTAATGTAATATTTTCTTTTCTTCATTCATCTGTTTTCTTCCTGCCAGTATTTTTATTTGAAAATCCTATCAAAGAGTCAATTGTTTATGGAGCCATGGTTGATGCATTTATAGGTTTCTGAAGAAAGGCTCATATCATTGTTGGAGCAGATCAATAACCAAACAACCAAACAAACCAAAGTCACGGTCAGTCCTTGCTGTCCATAAACTAAATTTGTTTGTCTAGCATTTTTCTTGAAATATTCAGAAACATTTCCAATGCTCACGCAATGGCCCTCAGGTTAACCACCTTTTCTTTTCATATGATAGTGCATTTTTTTAAAGATTGTTCAAATGATAGGGATAACCTCTTTCGGAGTTTTGGTCTTGGTACAAGTTTTTTCATTAGAGAAGTTTGAGGTGACAGATCAAGGCATGCTCAAACAAATGTGAAATTGATCCTTCATGACTTAAGTACTAGTGTACTGAGAATTTGTGCTCCACTCTATATCTAATTGAGATGGATATGATGCATCTTAAGGGAATTTCCCATTTATGTTTCCTATTACACTCGCATTTGAATGAAATAAAAAAGGAAAGAAAGAAAGAAAGAAAGAAATATTCTTAAAGGAACTCAGATCTATCAATTTTTTTGTCTAACAAATAGATGAAAGAAAGAAAGAAAATTCTTAAAGGAACTCATATCTTTCAATTTTTTTTTGTCTAACAAATAGATGAATGCCTAAACCCATATTAAAATTTGCTAACGGAGATGAACTGCTTCGTTCAAGTAGTTAACTTTTTTTAAATAATATTACTCAAAACTTGAATTCAAGATTCAATACACTAAAATAACTTGTTTACCAAATTAACACTGACTGAAGCTCTTAATTAACTTCAAATGGAAATATATATGCATTCTATCATAGGGAGAAAAGAAGCCAACATTTATGCATTCTAACTTGTTTACCTTTTCTTTGCATATGATAGTGCATTTTTTAAATAGAAAATTAGAACCATTTTTCTAGTGCATTTTTTTTTCCAGTGCTCAAGACCAAAGTCATGTAATGCATATGATAGTGCATTTTTCTAGTGCATTTCTTTGCCAAAAGAGGTTATCCCTATCATTTGAACGATCATTTAACCATTATATTATATTAGAATCATTTCTGATTAAATAGAAAATCACAGTTTAACAAACTTTAAATAAACTGCCTTGCATCCATGTATGATTTTCTCTTATTCGATGATGTACTTTAGCTGAAAAACGGACAGTAGTTCTAGTCAATCTCAAGCCTCTTCAAGTTTTGGCATTGTTGATAGTGCTTCTAAAAAAGCAAATCTAGTTGATTTTGAGAATGAGTTTGAATCGGATGAAGAGACAGTAGATGGAAAAAATTCCAAAAAATGGAAAGGCCAAAATCCTCCTAGAGAAACTAGTGAGGTTTGGAAGGATTTCATTCGTTATTTTGATGAGAAAGGGGAAAGAAGAGCGAAGTGCAAACATTGTGAGGCAAATTTTGCTAATCAAGCAAAAAAGCATGGGACAAGTACTTTGTGGAATCATTTCAAAAGTTGCTAGAAAATCCCAAAAACCGGTTGACAAGAAACAAAAGGTCTTAGTATTTAAACCAAAGAAAGGAGGCAATGTAATAAATGAAGGGCAATTAGTGGCTAAGCATTACAACAAAGACACTTGTAGGGAAGCTGTTGCTGAGAACATTGTGTTGGCTGAATTGCCATTCAAGCATGTCAAAAGTGAGGGGTTTAAGCGTTTTTGTTTAAAGCTTCAACCTAGCTTTGATCCCCCATCAAGGATGACAATTGCTACAGACATTTACAAGATGTATTTAGATGAGAAGAAGAATTTGAAAACATCTTGAAAAAGGAAAGGGTTTCTATTACTACAGATTATTGGATGTCAATTCAAAATATTGGGTACATGGTAATCACAGCTCATCGGATGGATAGTCATTTTAATTTGCAAAAAAGAATTATTAATTTCTCTCAAATTACAAATCATCATGGAGACACCATTGCTAAGGCAATCGAAGCTTGTTTAATTGAGTGGGGTATCCATAAAATTTTCTCGGTGACAGTTGACAATGCTTCTAGCAATGACAAGGCCATTAAATACTTAAAGAAGAAATTTAAAGAGAGAAAGGAGGGGTTGGTACTTGATGGTAAGTTCTTACACATGAGGTATTGTGCTGACATTATCAATTTGATTGTCAAGGATGGTTTGAAAGAAAAACAAGTGTTGATAAATAGTATTCAAAATGCTGTAAGATATGTGCGGTCATCGACGGCAAGACTATTGACATTTAAGGAGTGTGTGAGAATGAAGGGAATTCCTTGTTTAGGACTTTTATGCTTAGATGTTACAACTAGATGGAACTCTACATATTTGATGTTAAACCAAGCATTGAAGTTTCAAAAGGCATTTGAAAAGTTGGATGGCGATCAAAATTATTTCAAATATTTTGAGGAGGTTGAGAAGGATGGCAAAAAAAAGGATAGGCCATCGGATGAACTTGATTGGGAAAATGCAAAAATCTTTGAGCAATATTTAGCTATTTTTTATGAGATCACTTTGAGGTTTAGTGGTTCCAATTATGTCACTTCTAATAAATATTTTCAGGATATTTGTCAAATTCAAGAGCATTTGTATGATTTGAGTGATGAGGCTCCTAAGAATTCTTTGTTGGCATCAATGGCTTCTAACATGAGACTCAAATATGAAAAATATTGGGGAAAAGTGGAGGAGAGTAATGGATGTTTATTGCTTGCCACCATCCTTGATCATCGATATAAGCTTGAGTATTTACATCATTGCTTGAGTGCTTTTCACAACTCAAGGACATGTAAGTCTATAATAAACAATGTTGAAGATGATTTGAGGAAGATGTTTGATTATTATAACGAGAAAGAATTTGGTGTATTGCCATAGCCAATAGAACCTCAAGCTCAAGCTGTAAGTCAAGTGGAAATTGTCAAGCAAACTTCATTGTCGTCATCTTTTATGCTTACTAGAGCTACTAAATTTAGTAGGCATGATAGTTTCGTGCAACAACGGCATAATCAAGATAGCGATAAAATAAAGAATGAGGTGGACAGGTACTTAAACGAGCCTCCTAAAGATATAGACACAACTAATATTAATGATTTTGACATTTTGAAGTGGTGGATGGTGAATTCTGTGAAAAAAGGTTTGTCTCATATTGCCCATGTTGTACTTGCTATTTCGGTGACAACTGTTGCATCTAAGGCTACATTTTCTATGGGAGGCCGCATACTTGATCATTTTAGGAGCTCGCTAAGTCCTAAGATAGTAGAGGCATTGATTTGCTTGAAGAATTGGTTGAGTGAGTCTCATCAACCAATCATTGTGATGGAGTATATGGACGAGTAGGAGGTTCTTGAGACTTCTGAGAATCTTGAGATAGGTAATTGCATAATTTTTAAGTTTGTTACAATTCTACTTATTCTTTAAAATTTATCATTTATTTGATTTTGTTCTTATTTTAGAGATGATTGAACAATCCAACACTTCAAGTGAGGGTACGGCTACCTCTTGACATATTGGAACTGGAAAGTCTCCTATTATTTTGTAAAGTGATCAAAATTCAAATCAAGCAAGTTAACAGAAAAAAGCCCTAAAAAGAAAAAGAACACTTGACTTTGTTTGTCATTTCATCTGTAGTATCCTGTTATTTTCAAACCTAATGAACAGGTTTTATGGAAGAACAAGAACTCTTGACTTTGTTCATCACTTCATCTGTAGTTGATGTTTCTTGTTGCAATGAATGATATGTTTCTTAATTTGTTGTGAATATGGTCACTGTCTTTAGATATCAAACTTGGTTGTTGTTGGGAATGCTTCATACATTATCATCTAATATTTTCTACAAATTTTCTTCACTTTTTTTTAATAAAAAAAAGCTCAAAAAATTACATTGGGCATTATGTAGGCCCACACCGCCTCAACCCGCCCGCACTCAAACTGAAACCGCCCGCCATTCCATGAGCGGTTTGTGGGTTGGTTAATCGCCAACCCGTCATTTAAAAAAACCAACCTGCACCCACTCAAAAACTATCAAACCACCCATTGTTCACCCTAGCTAGTTCTTTTTTGGACTTTTTTGAAGCATATAGAGGGAAAGAGAGGAAATAACATGAAAGAGAGGGAGAAGACGACAAAGAGAGAGAGCTAGAGGCTTTTTTGAAATGATTCTGGCATTTTAATCAATAAGTGGAAGGTGGTTTCAGACAAATACTAGGGTTTGCCCATGGTTTTAGGTGAGGAGCCTTTGTCAAATTTCACATGATTTTTGAAATGAGTGTCTAAGGGGCTTTTTAGCAATTTGATGAAAGTTGAGGTTTCTGAATTGAATAAATAAAGTAGTAGAGAAATTATGCAAATAAAATAAAATAGTAAAATAATAAACTAACAAAATAAATTACCAATACTTTAATTCAAAGTAAAATATTAAGCTGT
The DNA here is from genome assembly GCA_946598075.1 of Artocarpus hirsutus. NCBI lineage: Eukaryota > Viridiplantae > Streptophyta > Magnoliopsida > Rosales > Moraceae > Artocarpus > Artocarpus hirsutus. The sequence goes on from CAMOHE010051650.1 coordinate 27,675, forward strand.
GGGAAAATGAAATAAAATAAAAATAAAATTTAAACATGATTATTTAGCAAATAATTTTTAATTGGTATACTGATTGCCTTTTTTACGTGTTAATTTTATTTAATTAATTTTTTGAGACACTATATCACTACTACACAAATCCCTAAAACTATCAATCAAACTAAACCTGTCAATACAATTGCTCAACTTGAAAAGCTTTTTCACATCGGTGAATAAAAAACCAATGTTAAGAGTGCATTTTTCATACTTATAGATTTGCTTTCCGTCAGCTAACATTAAAAATGTATTTTCAATGCTCTTATGTAGTTTCCACTTGAACGACATCGAAAGCTAATTCTTAACGCTTTCATGTGAATCTGTAATGGACAACAAAAGTTTGTTTTGGAACTTAAATTTCAAAAATTTCAACCTTTACGGTTTTTTTTCTTTTTTTATATCGTCCACTCCATTAAGGCCTTAAATATCTCTCTCCAACAACAATTAAAAAAAACTCTATGATTTCTCTCTATATATAATCAATGTTGGATATATATCTGGTTGCGCTAAATTGTAATTAATTTTATTAATAATTTTATTAAACTAAAAAAATTCACTTACATAATCATTTATATAATGATATTAATCTTGCAATAGATTCATGACTTCATATTTATAACTTATATTTTTTGACCCAAGATGAGAATTCCAATAATCGAAAAGCATGGTTCATATATATTGAATTTATAGCTCTTTTAACAAGATTCAATATTATTCTTACAAAGGCTTTCATTTATGATTTGGAAAAGCATAAAAGATCTCAATTACTTAGTTATATAGGTAACTAAAGGATATTCTTTTTATATGAATTTAAAGAATAAGGATTTTTTAATAGTAAAGTAATGGAAGTTTAATATAAACTAATCATAAAGGATTATAGAACTCCTCTTTAAGCTGATTATGGATACCTTATGAAGATATTACATATAATGAGAAATCATAGGCAAAAGCTATTTAAAGATTTTGTAACGTGGTATATAATCAAGTTTTCAAATAATGGATTTTAGTAGAGTAACACCAAAATCAATAATTAAATATATAAATTAATATGAGATTAATTTATTTGTTGTGGTCATAGCTTGATTTATATATATTCATTGGGTCTTTATATTAGCTCACAAAATCCCAATAAACAAATTGCGTCAATTCATATACAACTGTTATTGTAAAATAATATGAGAGTCCAGCTACTAGGCCAAATGGGGCATGTGACCAATAGTTTAACACCCATGATTAACACTACATTGGGTTTTACCACATATATGAGAGGTATATGACTCATAGGCATAATAGGTATATTACTTAATTTCATGATTTTTCTTATCATTAGAAAGTTTATGATGAACAAATGATTTTTTATTCGCACTAAATGATTGATGAGACTATGAAAATGCACATTTTTATGACTAAATATCAGCTTTTGCATTCACATTTCTCGTTAATTCCCTTAAATTATAGCTTTTGTGTGATAATTAGTATATTGTTGTGAAAATATGTTTAAAAATATGTTTTAGCGTGTTTTTATGTTTAATAATATTTTTGGTAATTGTTAAAATCATTTTTAGGTGTTTTATAATTATTTAGTTTGTAAATAATCAAAACAATAAAAACAATATTGTGTGATTTTATTTTGAGTCTTAAAGTATTTGTAAATAACTTTTAAGTCTGTAAATTTGTTTTATAATATTCTTAGTAATTTCTAAAAATATTCTCAAGTCTTAAATGATATATCTGTTACAGTTTGTTAATTTTAAAGTCTTTATTTATTTTAGTCATTGTTATAATCATTTTTAGGTGTTTTATAATTATTTAGTTTCTAAATAATTAAAACAATAAAAACAATATTGTGTGATTTTATTTTGAGTCTTAAGGTAGTTGTAAATAAGTTTTAAGTCTGTAAATTTGTTTTATAATATTCTTAGTAATTTCTAAAAATATTCTCAAGTCTTAAATGATATATCTGTTACAGTTTGTTAATTTTAAAGTCTTTATTTATTTTAGTCATTGTTATAATCATTTTTAGGTGTTTTATAATTATTTAGTTTCTAAATAATTAAAACAATAAAAACAATATTGTGTGATTTTATTTTGAGTCTTAAGGTAGTTGTAAATAAGTTTTAAGTCTGTAAATTTGTTTTATAATATTCTTAGTAATTTCTAAAA
>CAMOHE010051650.1:34022-60418 GCA_946598075.1 Artocarpus hirsutus
CTCTAGACAATCAAAAATCCCACATCCATTTCCTATCCATTTTGCAATTCCTAAATCAAAATAATAAATAGCAAATATTCAATTAAAATTAATTTCACAATTTATATATGTACCAACCTATATATATTAATTAATCATAAAACAAAAACATCACCCATCATAAAACGAGTTACACATACTCATCATAAAACAAAGAAATCATACCCATGGTCCACAATACAACTTTCATGGAATAAACAACAAAATCAACAACTATTTATCAATTTTGGATTAATTATACAACACAATCAACAATAATTTATCAATTTCTAACAAAAACTTACAATTTGGGATGAGATTAAGGAGTGAGGAGGTGGAGAGGGACGGCGGCAACTGATTCGGATGGGTCTGTGTTTGTATTTGAGAAGTGAGTTTTTGAATTGTATCTAAATGTCGGGGTGGGAAAAAGGGGTTTAAGTAAACTACCATGATGATTTTGTTAAAAACCATCATGGAATGCACTTAAGGCTACCATGATGCTTTTTTGAAAAACCATCATCGTATCTCTCCTATTCTATGATGTTTTTTAAAAAACCGTCGTGGTAGTTCCTACCCCGTTCCACGATAGACTTCGTTTTCGCAAGCATAACTCGCTGTGCTTTTTTCGCTTTACCATGACAGTTTTTAAGAAACGGTCGTTAAATAAAGGTCGTGTAATAAAAAATTTCTTATAGTAGAAGGCATTCTATACAGCAACATGGGTTGCTATGAAAAGAAAAATTTAATCTAGAATTAGGGTTTATATATAAATACATAAGTGTTTTTCTACACATATTGTTCCTGGTATAATATTTTTTTTACACGACACCTCTTTTTCTTTTTCTTCTCCATTCAACCCTTATCACTATCTTTAAAGCACAGTTGACCTTTTGAGTCAAGGCTCAATTTTTTTTATAGTCAAGACTATTTAATATTCAATGGAGCTTTTATCAAATTTTCAAATTCTAAGGTAAATATCCTTAATAAGTTTATGAATATAATTTAATTGTAATTCATCAATTTGTGTATCTTGAATATTTTGGACATAATGTTATACTTTTACTATAGGTTCTATATCAAATGCTTGAAAATAGTCTCAACATGTTGCATGAAAAACAATAGGCTTTGATGTTTTTATTAGATTCCGACATTAATAACGTCATCTAAGAATTTTTGTTTTTTTGTGAATTTTTAGTATGATGTTCGTATATGGGTTATATGCTTATATGTAAATTTTTACGAATTTTTACACACTCTGTGGTTTTATATTGAATTTTTATTCTCTATTGCCCATGATTCGATGTTTTCTTATAGATTGAGTTATATGAAAGTGTAGTCTATTTTAAGAGGAAAACAAATTTTGATTTTTGAGAAATTTTGCAGAGGTATCTATTTACGTGATCTAGCAAGGGGATCAAGGAGACAGTGGGTTAGCGAGTGATGACAATGACAAGATTTGGAGAATGGGCTTTTAATACTAGTGGTATGATCTAGCAAGGCCAATTGCTATTATATTTGGCAAACAGGGTCTCGAGTGGGCCGACTGCCATGATTTGGCAAGTGTGTCTAGAACATTGACAACATGAACTAGTAGTGTCGTATTGCGAGTGGGGGCAGCATAACTTGGTGATGTTTTGTAGATTTTGACAAGTGACATGCCTTCTTAGAAAACAGAGATACAATATAGTGTTGGGAGCTTAGATCCATGGCTTGTGTCTTCCATTCTCAAAGGCATTATCTTATTTTGGATTTTCAACTTTTTTGAGGTTATGTTTATTGTTGTAATTTTGTTTTTATCTATTGAGAATAGTTTGCTCATTTTTTTGGTTAGAGTATGAAAAGGTAAAAAATAAAAACAAAAATAAAAAATTGTCATTTCGGGTTTAAATTTGGTGTTTTTATTAAGGGAGAGAGTAAAATAACATATAAAGATTAAAACTTAATAAATAATGTCATATGGTTTAAAAATATGTAGCAACTAGCATATCATAAGAAATTAAATAATATCTTATGAAAAATTGAGAACAAAAACCCTAAAGTACTCCCACATCTTTTTTCTCTATATCTCTTACTTTTTCCCTTGTCGGTACTACCGGTTGCCCGAAAATACATTATTAACCTCGTAATTGTCACAACGTCGATTGTGACCTCCAAAGCCACAACATTATAAAATACTAAAACATAATTTTTAAATTTTGTGAATTTTTTTATTTATTAAGAGATAATAGTATTTTTATCTGGAAAACATTTGAATTCCTTAAAGAGTAGTAATTCTTAAGTTACAAACAAAAACACACTTTTTCAAAGTCTCCAAATTAGAGATTATTAAATCTAAAATCACATTGAGAAAACTTAAAATGTAGTACACATCATTTCAATCACATAGGTCGGGCCATATGCACACACAATCCCAAAGCAGCCACAATTGAGTCCGCAATCAACATGGGAGTAAGTGGTTCCATTTGAAGTTCCTATAATACATAACTTAATGACATGAGTGATGAGACTTAGAAAATGTACATTTTTTAAAGCTAAAGTTAATCATTTTGTATTAATATTTTTTGTTAAATTTATTAATTAATTGCAATTAAGTGATAGCATAAAATATATTTAAATATGTGCATTTAATATGTTTATATGTTTAGTAATATTTTTAGTAATTTTTAGAATTATTTTCGTATGTAAAGTATTAGTTTAGTTTGAAATTAATCAAAACCGTAAAATCAGTAAATGGTAATTTTATTTTGAGTCTTTTTGTTTTTTATAGTGTGTTTAAGTTTAAAAATATGTTCTATAATATTTTTAATAATTTCTAAAAACATTTTTAAGTCTTAAAAATTATATTTGTATCAAACAAAAAGATACTAAAATTTAAAAGTTTGTGTGTTTTAATATAATATAAATATTTTTAATATTATTATAAATATTTTATTTTTTAAATAATTAATGTTGTTCTAATTTTCAATCTTTAGATTTGAAACACGGTGGAAAAAGCACTAAAAAGGCACCAAAACGAGTAGAATTAGATAACAAATGCATCCAAAAACACAAGAGATTCAAAATTTGTCCTAAAAGAGCGACACGGCACATTCTCGACAGTTGGATTGCACCGCCATCTTCTCCAGGCCATTGGATCTATGCCACATGTCGTCCAGTACAGCATCCGCCAATAAAGCTACCGTCAGTGGGTCTCACGTGTCAACTACTCCTTAGATCGTGTGTGTGCAATTGCAGCTGGCGTAGTGAGCTCATCATTCGAGTCGTTCATTTTCAAATCTAACAGTCCATGATTGCTCGGTTTAGATACCCACACGATTCCACTCAGTCGCATTTCTCGTCGGGTTTCTCCACCATTCGATCGCGTGTTCAACACGCTAGATGAAGCCGTACCATGTACCATCCACTGCCACGCCACAAATGATCTCGCATGAAGAATTGCATTCTCAGAAGCAGAGACCAAGAGAGAAAAGGAGAGGAAAGTTTGAAAAAAATTGCTAAATGATCCGTTTAAGTCAAGAAAAATACAGTAAAAAATAACAAAAAATTAAAAATAGTATTTTATTAGCTTTATAAATATCAAGGCTTTGGCCTCGATTTGCAGCAATCCCCTTATATGTATAAAAAAATATTTAAAAGTTTAGTTTTAGTTTAAGTTTTTATAAAATATTTCTCAAATTTTGTTGTAAAAATTACGTTTAATAATATTTATAATATTTTATTTTATTAAATATATCTTTTTAATTTGTCTTTTTAGTTAAAGTGAGAGGAGAAAACTATAGCAAAATCATTCACAATATTTTTAGTTTTTCTCATTTTTTAAATAGTTATAATGCCAAAATTTTAACGCCTCCTTACGAGTGCCATAGGGAACATTGCTTTTACCGTTAAATTTAATAATTACCGATAATAAGTTCGAAACAATCAACAACACTCAAAGAAATATCCCAGGAACACATCCATTTAAAAAAAAAAAAAACTACTTATCGGATTTAACTTTTCCTTCTCGGTTAGCCTAATGGAATACCTAAAGCATTCGGCTAACCAACCACCTATAGAAACTTGGTTTACAAAAACAAACACAAACTTACACATATTAGGTAAGCACTCTTAACTTCTAATTAAACAACTAATTAAGACTAATTATAAAGAAACGAACTATATAGCGTATTCTTTAATAATTAACCTAAGAAACTAAAAATCTAAAATATAAATTATATTCAAAGAAACGTAAGTTTCAAAAAAACATATCACAAATAGAACTAAGTCTTAAACAAATAAAAATGCGGAACATAATATATTAAATTTTGTTTGAGTTTAAATTCCTTTCATGATATGACTTTGTTTCTAATCCAACACTCCTTGCACACATGCCCATCCTTTTCTTCCATCATAATCAACTTGCGTCTTATCCTTATCTGCAACATGATATAAACTAAGTAAGCATAAACTTAGTAAGTACACATTCCTATCTCACAACATAAAACATTTCATCAAAATCATTACATAACATCGTAATCATAATCATAGTAGTGCACGAGACACGGGTTTACATAGAACATATCTTTTCATTTAAACTTTCATATTAAAACACTATTTATTTTATCTTTAGGGGCCTAAGCATTGTACCATTAACATCATAGACGCAATGTTATAAGAGGAGTGGGGTAGCTAGTCCCAAACCAAACATGTCAAGTTCAAACCTTTGGGACATCATAAACATAAATATAGGGTATGCAATACTTAATTAAGTCATATATATATATATATATATATATATAAGTTTTAGCATACCTCATCATTAAAACTTCTGTTAAACCTTCTTGTTGCAACAAGAGTTTTCATGAGAAGACAATATCTAAAAACAAACTTAAAAATTATTATAAAACATATTCACAAAACTTTTTCATAAACTTTTATCATGTTACAGATGAGAATATACTTACTTGACATACTTGCTTATTAAACCTTAAATCAGTTGATGTTGCCACAGTTCTCGATGTGCTCGCCTTTGGAGTATTCATGTCAATCATTCATATAATACATGAAATTAATATTCATGTTCATGATATCATTTAATACTATATTACATCATCATACAGCATTATTAACTAAACAAAGCATCTTTGAGTTACAAACATGTGCTTAAAGTCAAGAAACATATATGAGGCTAATAAATTACCAACTAGTATATATGAGGCTAAGAAGACTTTAAGCACTTTGGGAATGAAGTATGAAAAAATTCATGCTTGTGGAAATAATTGTGTTCTTTATAGGAATGAGTATGAGGATGAGAATTAATGCCTAGTTTGTAAAAAGTTAAGGTGAAAGAAACGAAATGAGCCAAAAGACGGTAAGAATAGAGTGCTAATGAAGATGTGGTAGTATATTCCACCAATACCACGTTTGAGGTGTTTATTTGGAAACGTAAAGTATGCCAATAATTTGACATGGTATCATGACAAAATAGGTCGATGATAGTATGCTTAGACATTCGGCGGATTTACCACAATGGTAGACTATTGAAGCTGATCATCTCAAGTTTAGTGTAGATCCAAGAAATATACATTTCATTTTGTCAATGAATGGAATGAACTGGCATGGTAACATAAGTAGTATGCATAGCACTTGGCCTATGATACTTGTTAACTACAATCTCTCTCCAAAAATGTGCATGAAGCGGAACTTCTTAATGTTGTCTTTATTGATTTTGGGTCCCTACCAACCAGAGAATGACATTGATGTGTACTTAGCACCGTTAATCGATGATTTAAAGAACTTATGGGAAAATAGAATCGAAGTTAGAAATGCTTACCGAGAAGAGATGTTCACACTCTATGCAATGTTGATATGTATAATTAATGGCTTTCATGCATATAGTAGTTTATCTGGTTATTTAGTGAAGAGTTCTAATGGTTGTCCTATTTGTATGAAGGAAACATTTTACGAACGGTAGAAGAATGGTAAGAAAACCATTTTTCTTGGTCATAGAAGATGGTTGCCAAGAGATCATTGTTACCATAAATAAAAAAAGTTTGTGATGACAACATCGAAGAAAGACACCTCCTCAGCCCTTAATGGGTGAACAAATATTTAAAATATTAAAAGATGTGAAAGTGTTACTCGAGAAAAGAAAGCGAGGTAAGGGCAAGCCATCGATAGATGGACCATGAAAAAAAAGATCAATCTTTTTTGAACTTCCATATTGGAAGACACTTTTTGTTTGTCATTGCTTGGATGTTATGCATATTGAGAAAAAATTTTATAAATCAATAGTCGACATTTTGAGAAAGAATACAGATAGTAAAAAAGCACGGTTGGATGTCATGAAAATGGAGATTAGGTCTAATTTGTTTTCTGAGAAAAGAGGGAACTATACTTACTTTGCTTCGATGAAGCACACAATATCAAGAAGGGAAAAGAGAAAGCTTTGTGAATAGCTTGCCTCAGTGAAAGTGCCAGATGGCGATTCTTCAAACTTTAAAAAGTTGATGTTGGTGAAGGATTTAAAACAAATTGGTATGAAAACACATGATTGTCATATGTTGATGTAAAAATTAGTACCACTTGCATTGCGGTTCTAACAAAAGATATGAGATTTGCAATTACCAAGTTATGCACGTTCTTATTGTTGGAAAACGAGTATGTAACGGAATTTTAAAATTTTAAATTAGAGTATTTTTTAAAACACAAGTTTGACATGCTGTATACATAACTTAATCATAGATCTTACTAACCTTCTTATGCCAAAGAGTTTCTACAATCAGTGAAGAGAAAGGTCTTCTAGAAGAGCTTCAACCAACTAGTCTTCTTTGCTATTCTCTATCCATGATCGAATAGTGTGTGGGCACAAGTCATTCAGCTCTTCCACCAGTAATTCTCCTTCCAACCAATCGACAAGACCTAGAGCAAAGGTTTGTGATCAGGAACAAAAGCTCTAAGGGAGTTTTAGAGTATCTTACACAAGAGTACTCACTCTTAACTTCTTAATTGATCTTAATAACTTAGAAAACTTACTCCGTATTTACAGAGGTCATCCCCTAGGATGATCATTATCAGATAAGCCCTCAAAAATTAGAATTTGGATCAAATTTTGATAAAATCACGTCAAAAACACGTGAGAAGATTATTGTTAGATAGGCAAGCTGAACTAACAGATCGACCTGTCAAACTTGCTCCATCGGCAAGCCAAACTAAATGATTGGCCTGCCAAACTTGCAATAATCTGTTCCCATAGAATCTTTTATTTCGTACCCTAGATTTTTTGGATAGAGCCTTAGTTTTAATTCAAATAACTCGAGAGAGAAGTTATCTAATTAAAACAGTCATATCTACATAATCTCTACAAAAATAAATACTCTTGATAATTCAACAATTTTATCTTGAATTAATTTACAATTTCAACATAAGCCACCATTGAAAAAGCATGGCGTATCGTTACAAAATTTATTATGAACTAGCAAAGGGGACCTGATAGACTTCTATAGTTCAAGCTCTTGATAATTATAAAATAAATATCTTAGATACACATTTTTTAATTATCAACTCTAACGCTATTCCACTAAAAGCTTAGAGCTACACTCTCGAACTATATAAAATTACAAAACTCCAAATTAGGTAAAAGTCCATGACATATTATAATACGTAATATCCCCATACGATATTTATAATCGGCTTAAGGATAAATTTTATCTTACCTTTTTGATTTTTTTTAATCTTACATTCCATTATCTCACCATTATAAAACTTACCATCTAAGGACAGTATACAATTTGGTTACAACTATGTATCCAAATGGTTGAGCGCTCTAGTTTTTCAATTACAAGATAATGCATATATGAGAATATCATTGACTCCACCAATGGACCTATGGATTCCATATCTATAAATAACAGGTCTACACTATCAAAAGTCATGTCTCCAACTACCAGTATGTATATCATCATAAAGTCAGGATATCACCCTCTGGTACATCAAAAGATATGAGTCAAGATAACAGGCCCATTAGTTATTTCAAGATTAAGATACAACACATATGATTGTCTAAAGTGAATTGATTTGCATAGATGGAATTATTAATCTAAATCAATTCCACTTTATGTCCTGATCTAATAGATTATCACCATGACAATGCACCAATGTTTCTACTCACGGAGTCCAACTCTGTTTGCCAAGCAAGCTATCTCATGTTAGAGATGTAAACAATATAACAATCTTAGCATGAATAAAGCGCCCAACTTTATTTCCTTGATTGTGGATCTTATGATTTAGGCCATCACCTTTAGAATCATGTCTTCTACATAATATGTCCATCATATGTCTGATTCTTAAAGCTTTAGAGCGATAGTCTCAGACTTTTTGTTTGCTTATCATACTTTTAACAAATATAAACGTAAAGATTTCAACAATTGGTATATGAATAAATAAATAAATAAATAAATTCTTTATTGGTAAAATGCGTCTAGAAACATATTACAATATTTTACTCATTAGGACATACATGTCTTATACTTTAAAATATGCTCCAAGGTAATTGATCTACTTATGCTAGATTGACTACAGTTGGAGTTGGTGCAAACATTGTACATGCTAAAGAAGCATTTTCCATTGGTATTTTTGACATCATGATACATGCAACGATGCACTTAGTGCGTGAAATTAAGTTATGCATACTGGTATATTTGAGATAGATGTACCCATTTGAAAGGCATATGAAGGTTTTGAAGTGCTATATGAAGAACCGAAATAAGCCAAAGGAATGTATCATAGAAAGCTACATGGCTAAGGAATTTTGCTCTGAGTAATTGTCCAATGTGGAAGCAATTAGGGTGCCAAAGACAATAAACATTGAGACTAGGGGACTGTCTATTGGCAATCCTTCCTTGGTAAATTGAGGGATGTGAGAGCAAGCTTGTCTTTATGTCGTACACAATACTAATGAAGTGAAGCCTTTCATTGAGGGGCAGATGAAGGAATTAAAAAAGGCTAACCTAAAAAGTGCAAGAAATGAGAAGTGATTGCAAGATGAATACAACTGGACCTTTCGGGTGTGGATTAGAGCACACATCTATGCCAAGTGCTCCACATCATAAGATAAAAGCATGTTAAAAGACTTAAAGAACCTAACTAGAGGAATGTCGTCAGTAGTTATAAGGTATACATCATATTCCATAAATTGTTACACTTTCTACACTCACGAAAGAGATGTGGAGCATCCTGTCCAAAACAGTAGTGTGACTCTCTGTGTCGAGGTTATGCATATTTCCTCCACCAAGGACAAGAATCTAGTATATAGGACCATGAACTACTTTGGTTTCATTAAATATATTTAGGAACATGATTATGGGGGATGGCGTATAGCACTTTTAAGTGCAGGTGGGCAAAAAATAACTATGTTAAGACCAATAATGATGGCATCATGATGGTTGAATTTAGAAAATTAGGATATAAAATGATCCCTTCATCATGACATCACAAGCAATCCAAGTTTTTTATAGAACAGATACCGAAGATTTGGAATTATCCCTAGTCATCCCGATGAAGCCAAGAGTAGTTGTTGACGGTGAAGAAGTTGTCGAGGATTACATGGACATTCTCTCATTCACAAAGGGATTTCCATCGGTGGAATGGATATGTATTGAGGAACCAAAAAAAAAAAAGAGGAAAAAATGAGCACTTGAAAACAAATTTATGTCAATTTATTTCAATGTAGTTTTTTTTTTTTTCGTTTTTCTTCTTTTTTAAGCTAAAGGATATATTTATATATAGTTATTTTTGTGATAAAACAGCAAAAAGTAAAACCTCTAGGCCCTTGGATGCATAACACAAACTGGCCACCCTAGGCAGATGAGAAAAAGTTCTAACAGATTGGTGTTTTTGACAAATTTATCACAATGATTTTTATACAAAACCGTTGTGAATTCAAACTTTACATGACTGTTTTTAAAAAAACCATTGTAAAAGTTGCACATTCCATGACAATTTTATATAAAAACTGTCATGGAATGTAAAGCTTTCATGATAGTTTTTATAAAAATAGTTGTGGTAACTTTTTATTACACAACGGTTTTTTAGAAAAACCATCATGTAATGTGGGGGCTAAACAGTGTATTTTTAGCCCCCAATAGCGCCTTGACCTAAGGCTTATATTTTAAAATTTCACATCTTTTTCTCACCCCCAGACTCTAAATATACTCACACTCTAACCTTCCTTGACACCATTGCTGCCGCTGCCCTTAAACAAACCCCAAGCTACACTGTCGTTGCCACCATCGTTGATTCAAACTGACCCACCGTTGCCATCTGCCTCTTCTCACCATCGTCGTCATTTTGTAAGTCCCATTTCCCTTTTTTTTGTTTTTTTTTTTTCGAGCCATTAGTTGTGAAAAGGAGGCCATAAATTGAGCCCAAAAATATTCATAATTAGTATGCAATCATTATCACGTGCAAAATCACATTCTCATTTATTCTTCATTAGTTTGATATTTTGCTTTCTCTTTGAAATATGAGACACAGCCTAAGAGGAAATTAGCTAAGATTGCAACTTAGAATATTAAGCACATAAAGCTGACTTAGTAGACATACCATGTTTGTTTAGTTTGGTTGCAAGTTTTGCTCTTTCCCATGTTCTCTGAAAATCATAAGCAGATAGCCAAGTGAACTTGTCAAACCATAATAAAATTTGTTGTGCTAAAATAACTTTTGTGCATATTGTTTTAATGAAACAAACACCTTAAAAATGATGTTACTTGAAACGACAATAATATGTATAAACTACACAGAAGAAAAGGCATATCTGTGACTAAAAGACAACGTATAACGACATTTCTCCCTTAAACAATAGTAACAGTATTGGTTCTTGAATATTTTTGTTGTATCCTATTCTTATATATTTTGCAGCTATAAACACTATGCTATAGACACCAATGTTGATGTCCACTTATTTGGTTCTTGAATATTTTTTGCTGATTTGGGTTTTGACGCATAGATAAATGTTTATTTGGTTGATTGGTTTATATCAATTTTATGTTTGTCTTTCTATGAGTATTTAGTTTATATTAGGTTAAAATGTCTCAAGATAGCGATAATGACCACTATAATGTAGAGTATGAAGAATCCATGCTATCTTCCTCTCAACGTAGCAAGGGAAAACAAGTTAGCAAGCCCCAAAGACACACCAAATTCGATCCCAAAGTAGATTTTGAGTGGAGAGCTACTTTGATGAAAAAAGGACATGGATGAAGAAGAGAGCTACTTTGATGTAGTATTATTTTTATTTAGTTTTCAATGATAGATGTTATGAGTTTACATTTTTCTCGAGCTTGCAAGGCATAAACAATACTAGAAATTAGACCTTTAGCAAGGACATTTGTCGTTGCTATTAATTGCAGTATTTGCGATAGCATGTAGTCGCAAAATCTAATAACAATGACATTGAGAAAAAGTCATTGCAAATAATAAAAGTGATGACATGTCGTCGCATAATGTGCATGTATTATTAGCAATGACAAGTTGTCACAAAAAAATTTGGAAAATATCCTTCACTTATGTTGTCCAAATCATAAAGGCGCCAAAAGGCACCGTAGACGAGAAAATTACATGCTAATTGAAAAATATTTGCAACGAAATGTCATCAAAAATATGGTCGGAGCATAGCTGGCTCTATAGAGTCAAAGGGACTCGTGATATTTGCGATGACATGTGGTTGCAAAATGCCAGTGGAGTACAGCTGGCTTTGAACAATCAAGGTGCTTATATTGAAATGTATTTGCGATAACATGTCGTCGCAAATTGCTATATTTTTCAACATTTTCAAAAAAAATTTTGGTGTAAGTTTGGTGGTTTTTGAAAACTATTTGCAACAACACCCAAAAAAAGTCATCGCAAAAGGTGTTTCTAAAATCTTCCTCCCTTGATTTCTCAAAATTTTTTCCCAAGTAAATTAATCGGGGTCTTTTGAGGGTATAATTTGTGATGGCTTTGGGGTTATTTGCAATGACATATGTAAATATGAAGCTTTCTCTTCCTCTCTCTGCTGCTATTTCTGTCTACTACTGCTGTTCTTTCTCAGTTGCTACCAATTTTAATTTTCCAACCCCCAGTTGTAGTGGGTTTTGGATTGAGTAAGCTTTTAATTTTTTTTAGTTATCTTATCTATGGATTGTGGTTATGTAAATGTTTGTGCAGTATGAATGAAGTTATGTGATTATGAGATTATGTATAAGTATTGATAAGTTTGTAAAAATGTTGAATAATTTAAGTAATGTGAAATGTGGTTGCATTTGGATTGGTTTACGTTTTTTGTTGGATATTGGATTGGTTATGTTTTTTTTTGTTATGATAGTACAAATGTTGAATTGGATGTTATTGTGATGATTATAATTGAATTGGATGTTTTTTTTAATGTTGTTGTCATGGTAAAAATGTAGAATTGTGATGTTGGTGATTTATATAAGTTAGTTAGAATTGTAATATTTATTATTGTAATGTTTTTAGTTGATCATCTTGTTTTAGTTTATATAAGTAATGCAACATTTATAAATAGAAAAGTAGAATTCCCCTAAATAAAATGTTTAAAAAATTAATTGAACAAATATATATACATATATATGTATATATATATTAGTGACAAATACAAGAGAAACTAAAAAAATAAAATTTCTCCTTAAAACTAATCAGCAACTCTAAAATAAAAAAAATAATCTATTATTTTATTTAAGAAGTAATTGATATGAAAAAATAAATTTAAATTTAAGTTATATAAAAAATTATACATAAGATTATCATAAAATTTGATAAGTTCTCATAAATTTAATAAAAAAATTGTGCCTTATTCTTAATAGTGGTTTGATATGTAAATGACTAGATAATCACAAAAACAACATACGTGGGTATGCATTTATATTTTCATTTTGCATGTGCATGCATAAAGTAACCTTAAACCTATTTGAGGATTGGAACGTAGTTATCGACGTTTGAATTGTCTTGCTTGGATAGTTTTGTATTGTTATTTATGTGTTTGTCATTCAATTTCACTTGTGCCATTGGTAGAGGTTTTGATACATCTTCGTTTGTTCTCCAGGTGTGTGTCTAATAGCACACTTAAGAGAACTAAAGAGAGATGTTGACGAAATTTCTACAGAAAGAGGTCATTGTAGGATAACTAGCACAATGTGTAAATTACAATACTAAATGGGATAGGGTCTTACCCTGTAGGTTTGGAGTAAAGCTGGTGTGTAGAATTGCATATTTACATGCATTGACATGACTGATGATTGTGTTTGTTATTGTTTATAGTTGAAATAACGATTGATAAGAGTTGGGATTCATTTGAAGAATTGATTGTCAGATGAGTATTGGGATGGTTTATATGTGTTTATTAAGGTCACAAAAAATCATGCAAATTTAACTTGGTGTATTAGTTGTTCTTGTATAAAGTGTAGAAATCATGAGATGTTGCTAGTAAAAACAATGAGAGTACACGTATATCGATTTGGTTTTGATACAATATATATTAAGTGGATTCACCATGGTGAAGAAGAAGTAGTTTCAAATACTAGCCTAGTTGTAAATTAACAAGTAGACAAGATGCTTGCATTCATATTGTTGGGATTAGTGATGATCATGATATGTTAGGTGAAACGCAAGTGGATATAGAAGATACACAGTATGATGAATTCAATAATCTCTCATTCGAACTCCAAGTGAGATTGTATTTGGACTGCACTAAGTATACACCATTGAATTTTTTAATGAAATTGATGCACCTAAAAGTTTTATATAAGTGGTCTAATGAGTGCATGGATGCTACTTTGAAGTTGTTGAAACATTATATCCTTCTTTTATTGCCTCTATTTCCCCCTCGTTTTCTTTCCATGACTTCCCTTGATTGTCTAATCCATAGGCATCATACGCTCTTTACTTGGCCGATGGTGTTGGTCAATCAGAGCTTTGCTAAGTTGACTTAACGACCCAATTCAAATCCATGCATTGTAAGACACCCATCTAACTTAATCACACTACTAGTGTATAATTAAGCTAGATGACATATATTCTCTTTAAACCTAAAATAATTATTTAAGATTATACCAGGCAAATTTGAACTTTTCAAATACCTTGTAATTTACAAACAACCATATGTCTATATTCATAAAAGATAGGCCAGTGATAAACGTTTACAATAATTTACATCTCAAAATAAAATGTCGCCCGAACCATACTCATAACAATCTCATAATAATTAAAAGTGTCAAAATATAATGTTTAAACAAAAGTGTGCCCATGTAAGGTCATCACTGTCTATATATGCAGAGTCACAAGGACAAAAAGTGTGCCTGTCGACCTTGAAATCAACACTACTGAGATGTACCCTCATCTGCATCGTAAGAAAAATATGAGCAATTGCCCAGTAAGTAGAAACTATGCAATTCAATGTAGTAGCATCATGTATGGGCTAGCAAAATTTTTCATCGTACCCATCATATCATTAAAATGGTTATTGTGCACATAGTTGTATACACCGTAAGTCATCTGCCTAGACCTATTATAAGTGTGCATGCATACTAATGAACCTTTATCGAGCAACAGTGCCTTGGGCTATCCCATGATACTACAAGAAAAACTACATTTAACGTCATATTATTTACGATATGTAGTTTTGGAATATCATTGAAAAGTACATATCACGACATCTTCAACAAAGATGTCGTTAAAGACATTTGAAACAATAATTAACGACATCTATATAAATGCCCTATTAAAGCTTTCCTTTTAACGACAATAGTTTAGTGTCGTTAAATTATTTAACGACAAGTAGGAGATGTCGTTAAAGTTTTGGAGATTCAACGACACCCTTTATAGATGATATTAGTCAAGATGTCGTCTATAAGGGGTGTCATAGAATTTCCAAGGCTTTGACGACATCTCCTACTTGTCGTTAGATAATTTAACAACACTAAACTATTGTCATTAAAAGGAGACCTTTAATACGACGTCTATGTAGATGTCGTTAATTATTGTTTCAAATATCATTAACGACATCTTTATTGGAGATATTGTTGTATATACTTTTCAATGACATTTAATGGCTATATGTTGTAAATAATATGTCATTAAATGTAGTTTTTCTTGTAGTGTGAGAAACTATAGTTTCTTGATCTTAAGAACTACAAAAAAAAGCCCAAACAATAGTCCCAGGCTATCCCACGAAAGCACTTAAGTCTCAGGCTATCCCATGGAACTTAATTATGGCCACTTAAAAAATATATAGCATACACACAAATAGTTTCTTTTTTATAGTATGATGATTCTCTTCAGAAAAATTATACATGTGCCTGTATGCCATGAATGTAAATGATCTAGTAATCACATATGTTATAATAACGATCTTCTGATACAGTTGAAATAGATTTACTTACTTTATATTCAAACAGAAAGGGAGAAGTAGAAGGCATTGGTGTCTTTATCGAGCAAGATGTGCTAGTAAGCCTATTAAAAATTTAAGCCATTGAAGATTTAATTACTAAACAAGAGTTAGGCTCTATAAGCTTTTCAACCACAGCCCTATAAAATTATATGAAATTCCTAATTGTTCAAATCCATACCTTAATTATTGCTATCCAATTTTCTAAGTGTCAAACACATATATCTAATAAATCACAACCAAAGACACTCACACAACTTATTTCTAAGTAATCTCAACATAGTATGTATACATATAAACATGTATTCAAGTATATGTATATGACTTAAAAGGAACTGATATAGGAGAAGCTTATTCGCATGACCAAAAAACAATAGAAAATTTAAAAAGTAAATAACACTCATGAGCAATTATACATATAACACATACGTATATTTTGACATATCCATTCACGAATATAGACATAAATAGATAGAGCACTAACATTCAATTAGACTAAATTTGGTGTTGAAAAGAAAGTGAATCGAGCTTACTTTGTATCTCCAATATTGTACTATGTATATGAGTTAGTAGTCACTATTTTAAGAAATACAATAAGAATAAGCAATAAAGTGAATAAATGTTCATATCTACTATATTCTACACCAAAAAACACCAAGTTCTGCTATTCTTTATATAAACCCAATTCAATAAATAATGAATATATAATTCTTTTTTAACAGACTTTAGCAATTATTCATACCCAATTCAATAAATAATGAAATATAAATCTTTTTTAACAGACTTTAGCAATTATTCTTACCTATGAATTCAACATATTATATATATATACACACACACACATATGATTAAAACAAAAGATCCTTGTAGTCATGAAAGGAAATCCATTAATTTCATTTTAAGAAATCCAACATGTTGTCGTCATCTATGTTTCCCTTCTTTTGGCATCAATCTCTAGCTATAATCTACCATCAGGATTGATATGTTGTCTAAGCTACTAAAGCATACAAGTATCTTTCCTCTCCCACAGACTCTACTTGATTCGGTATCCTTTATATATATATATATATATATATATATATATTTATTTATTTATTTATTTATTTATAACTTACCACACACAAAGAGAGATAACAACAAGAAACCGCTATACTTAGCATAATCTACACTATTCCACGTGTCCATCTTTATGATGCGCATCATTTACTTTTTATGTATACAGAGCCATAAGTCATATTTGCATAAAAGAAATATAATGATATATATATATAAATATATGTATGTATCTATCATGAACAACAAAATAATAATAATAATAATAATAATAGTAGTAGAAGTAGTAGTAGCAGCAGTACTAGTAGTAGTATTAGTACTAGTAGTATTAGTAATAACAATGGTTAAATATCCTAAATATTGATAGTAACAAGTAATCAATTCAAAACCAACAGCTTAATAAATAAAATTATAACATATTTAAGCTAGCATATCGAACTTTTTGACTGAGGAAACTAAGCCTTTATACTATACCAAATAATCTAAAATAAAATTAATAAAATCTAGGCATTTTAGTAATAATTATAATGCAATGTAAACATATTATTATTGGCTAAATTTGTATGAGAGAATTTATAGGCACCACACTTTAGGCCAAGTAATAAATCCTCCAAGAGCATCGCTCATGTTTCTATTTTCCTATGTCGGGAAAGGTAAAGGGGAGTCCATTGCATAACATGTATTAATTGTAATGTGCACATTACCTTCCCCTAGTGCTATGTTGTTAGATATGTATGCCCTAAGGAGTAAAAATGTAATATGTTTTTGGAGACATTTTTATCAATAAACAATTCATTTATTATTTATATCAGAGTATTTTTCAAAACACAAGTTTAACATGCTATATGCATAAATTAATCAGATCTTATTAACCTTTGTGTGCCGAAAAGCTCCTACAATTAGTGAAGAGAAGTAACGCTCTAGAAGGACCTTAACCAACTGGCCTTCTTTGCTATTCTCTGTCCACGATCGGAGTGAATGTGGGCTCACACGTACAGCTCTTCAACCAGGTGACTCTCCTTCCAACTAATTGAGAGAACCCAAAGCTAGTGTTCATGATTTGTGAACAAGAGCTCTTAAAGAGTTTTTAGATTCTCACTAGTAGAGTATCACTCTTAATCTCTCAATTGATCTAAATAACTTATGAGACTCACTCCCTATTTATAGAGGTTGGGTCTAGGGTCAGTCCTTATCAGATAAGGTCTCAAAAATTCGAATCAGAATTAAATTAGGATCAATATCGGATGAAATCCACATGAAAACTCGTGATTTTTTATTCGTGCATAGGTAGGCCGATCTACCTAACCGACATGCCGAACTTGTCCCATTGGCAGGCGGAACTTAAGGATTGGCATGCCGAACTGTCGAAAAAAAATCTTAGTAAATCTTTTATTTTCCACCCGAGATTCTATAGAATAAAGCCTTAGTTTTAATTCAAATAAGCCAATAGAGAAGCTATCTAATTAAAACAACTTTATCTAGATAATCTCTAGGAAAATAAATAGATTCCTAATAATTCTACAAGTTTATCTTGATTTAATTTATCCGAAATTAAATCAACTGATAAACAGACAAAAATTATCCGATCCCAATAATTCAACAAGTTCATCTTGAATTAATTTTGTCACAATATTAATTTAACCGATAAACAGACATGAATTATTTGACTCTTTTGAATTTCAACCAATCTAATAAATCTGACATAAGTCACCAATTATCAAAAAGCACATCGTATCGTTACAGGATTTTGTGAGCTAGGAAAGGGGACCTAATGGACCTATATAGTTCAAGCTCCTGATAATTATGAAACCTAATATCCCATATATATATTTCATAATTATCAACCCCAATGCTACTCCACTAAAAGCTTGGAGCTGCACTCTCGAACTATATAGAATTACGAAGCCCGCATAGCTAAGTCTCCATGACATGTCATGTGTATCGTATCCCCATAGGATTATCCATAATCAACTTAAGGACAAGTTTTGTCTTATCTTCCCAATTATTTTTATCTTACGTTCCATTATCTCACCATCGGAAAACTTACCATCCAAAGACAGTATACCATTCGGTTACACCTATGTATCTAAATGGTTGAGCACTCCAGTTTTTCAATTACAAGATAAAGCATATAAGAGGATATCACTACTCCTAAAGAGGAGCTATGGATTCCATATCTATGAATAATAGGTCTACGCTATCAAGAGTTATGCCTCCAACGCATCGGCATGCATGCCACTATTAAAATGTGGGTGTCACCCTTTGGTACATCAAAAGACACAAGTTAAGACAACGGGCCCATTATTCATCTTAGGATTAAGATACAATACAAATGATTGTCTAAAGTGAATCGATTTGGCAAGACAGAATTATTAAACCAAATCAATTCACTTTATGTCTCGATCCACCACATCGTCACCTATGACAATGTGCTAATGTTTCTCTTCACGGAGTCCTCCTCCGATGGCCAAGACAAACCATCTCTCAGTACGGATATAGACAACATAACAATCTTCACATGAATAAAGCGTCTAACTTTATTTCCTCGAATGCGGATCTTATGATTACCATCACCTTAAAAATCGTGCCTTCCGCATAATCTGTCCATCATATGCCCAATTCTTAAAGGTTTAGACCGACGGTCTTAGACTATTGTTTACTTATCATACATTCAACAAATATGAATGTAAATAGGATAAGATTTGGTATATAAATAATAAATAAATTCTTTATTGATAAAAATATCTCCAAAAACATATTACATTTTTACTCCTTAGGGCATACATGTCTAATATTCTCTTACTTGCACTAAGTGAGTAAATACGACAAATCTCACGTCCCCATAGCTTCCACATGCCTCTCGAAGACTTTCCCAATAAGTGTATTCGTGAACGGATTAGCTAAATTGCCCTCTGACGTGATTTTGCACACCGTGACATGCCCACCCTCGATGAAGTCCTTTATCACATGATACTTCCAATCAATATGCTTACTCTTCTTGTGAAATTTTGGTTTCTTAGCATTGGCTACTGCCGCACTGTTATCACAGTACAGTGATATCGCCTTATCCATACCAGGAACTACCTCAAGATCCCCAAGGAACTTGCAGAGCCACATTGCTTCTTTCGAAGCATCATTAGCTGCCATATACTCGGCCTCCATCGTTGAATCCAAAGTGTAATCTTGTTTCACACTTCTCCAACTGATGGCACCGCCGCCCAGAGTAAACACAAACCCCAAAGTCGATCTCTTAGAATCTAGATAGGATTGAAAATCTGAGTCAGTATATCCTAGAGGAGTCAAGTCCTCATCCGAATACACAAGCATATACCCTCGAGTCCTTCTTAGGTACTTGAAAATATGCTTTATCGCAACCTAGTGGTTCAATCCCAGATCTGCCTGAAATTGACTTACAATTGCAACTGCATAACAAATATCCAGTCGTGTGCAAAGCATGGCATACATGAGACTACCCACTGCCAAAGCATAAGGCACATTCTTTATGTATTCTCTTTCTTCCTCAGACTTTAGAGACTTTTTCTTAGAAAGAGTAATTCCAGACCTAGATGGTTGCCCACCTTTCTTAGAATCTTGCATTGCAAATCTCCTGAGAATTTTATCTATATAGCTGGCTTACGACAAAGCTATCATTTTGTTTTTCCTATCTCGAAAAATCTGGATACCAAGAACAAAATTAGCCTCACCCAAGTCCTTCATGTCAAGCTGCTTGGTCAACCATAATTTGATCGATGACAACGCCCTAATGTCATTGCCAATTAGTAGAATGTCATCTGCATAGAGCAGTAAAAAGGCCACTTTCCCATTCTTAATGTGTTTATAAACACATGACTTATCCACATTTTGTGAGAACCCATAAGTGTTGATCACCTAATCAAATCTTATGTTCCAAGAACGGGAAGCCTACTTAAGTCCATAAATTGACTTTAGCAGCTTACAAACCTTACCCTCTTGACCCTTGACCTTAAACTCGTCTGGTTGTTCCATATAAATGGACTCATCAAGAAAGCCATTAAGAAAAGCCGTCTTGACATCCATCTACCAAATCTCATAGTCGAGAGCGGCAGCTATGAACATGAGAATCCGGATGGACTTAAGCATGGCTATAGGCGAAAAGGTTTGCTCGTAATTGATTCCTTCATTTTATGTATAACCCTAAGCTACCAGTCTAGCCTTAAAGGTTTCGACCTTTCCATCTACTTCTCTTTTTCTCTTATAGATCCACTTACAGCCTATGGATTTTACCCCTTTCGAAAAATCCATAATCTCCCAGACCTGATTAGTCTCCATAGACTTCATCTCTGTGTTCATGGCCTCTGTTTAGAGTTTTGAATCAACATCCTCTATAGCCTCTACATAAGTATAAGGATCCCTGTCATGTTCATCCGGTTCAGCCAAAAAGACCTCACCATTGACAATATACCTTTCGAGTTGACGCCCGATCCTCCCACTATGCCGAAGCCCCTTAGGTTATTGTTCAGGTTCATTTGGTCTTTCTACACTGATCAGAATGGTTTCATTTGGAAGCTCTAGAGTGATTGGATCACTCCTTAACTCCTCAAGCACCATTTTGCTTCAAGGTTTAAAGTCGTCCATGTAACTTTCCTTAAGGAAAGTTGCATTAGTTGAAACCACGACTTTATTTTCCTTTGGGTTATAGAAATAACCCCCTTTAGTCCCTTTTGGATATCCTACAAATACTCAAACTTTCGAGCATGCTTCCAACTTATTCGTATCCTTAAACAGGACAAGAGCTAGACATCCCCATATACGAATATGGTTTAAGGATGTCTTCCTGCCTATCCACAACCCGTGAGGAGTTTTGGGGACCGATTTTGAAGGAACATTATTCAAAAGATAACATGTAGTTTGTAGTGCATATCCCCAAAAGGATAAAGGCAATGATGAATAACTCATCATAGACCTAACCATGTCTAATAAAGTCCTATTCCTTCTTTTCGCTACGCCATTTTGCTGCAGAGTGCCTGACGTAGTCAACTGGGATAAAATCCTATTCTCTAGTAAGTGTCCCAAGAACTCATCAGAAAGGTATTCACCACCTCGATCAAATCAAAGTGCCTTTATCGGTCTACCCAATTGCTTTTTCACTTCTGCCCGAAACTCCCTAAACTTGTCGTAAGTTTTGCTTTTGTGGTGCATCAGGTGCACGTACCCAAACCTTGAGTAATCATCAATAAAAGTGACAAAGTACTCATATCCTCCTCATGCTCGAATGTTCATCGGTCCGTAAACATCACTATGCATAAGTTCTAGAACCCCTTCGGCCCTATTACCCTTAGACTCGAATGGTCTTTTGGTCATTTTACCCTCTAAACAAGATTCACATTGAGGTATAGATTCGACCTTTAAGTGACTTAAAGGTCCATCCCTTACCAACCTTTGAATCCTATTCAGGTTAATATGACTAAGGCGCAAATGCCAAAGATAAGTCTTATTAGAATGAGAAGATTTAAGGCTTTTGGAGTTGTTATCATTCATTTCAGCATTAAGCAGTAAGTCCATCTTAGGTTTGATAAAATATAGATTATTTTGCATCTATCTAGAATAGATAAAAGATTTTTTTTTATGAATCACCACTTTATTATTAAAAGAAACTAAATAAGAGTCTTTAAATAAACAAGCTATAGAAATTAAATTCCCTTTAAATTTAGGAACATAAAAACAATCTCACAAAATTAAATTTTGATAATTATCAAAATAAAGATGGACGTCTCTCACTCTTCCGTTGAGACCAAGGATCCATCGCCCATCCGAAGCTCGAAGTCTTCATAAAGTAGACTTTTTATTTCTTTGAACCCTTGTAGAGAAACATAAACATGATCGGAATCTATGACTCAAATGTCACTGGATTCCTCAGCCAAACAAGTTTCGAAATATAGAAGATCACACCTACCTCATTTGGAAAGGAAGTCCTTGCAATGCTTCTTTATGTGCCCAACTTTCCTGCAAAAGAAGCACTTAAGCTTCTTTGGGTTCTTCTTCTTCTTCTTCTTGCTCTTGTTATTAGCAAGAACAAAAGAATTCCCATTCTTGGCTCATTGCTTCTTTCCATTCCCAGAATTGGGATTAGAACTAGAAACAGCTATCATGTTAGCCTCTCTATCTACAAGAGACTCCCTGATCAGCAGTTCGAACTCCTGTAACTGTTTCATTAATTATGTTAAGGTCATATCCCGTCTATTGCTCAAATTAAATATAGCTCTAAACGGAATAAATTCCTTTGACAGAGTCTCAAAGACCATAGTCATTTGAGTTTCAGCATCAATGTCGGCTTCATTGGTTTGTGCCTCAGCGAGGTAACACATGACTAACATGATGTGCTCCTTTATAGATGTCCCTAGCCTCTACTTATAGTTTAAGAGTTTTCAAAGCACCCTTTGCCGCTTTGTTATGGCCTGGCCTCCAAACATGTCTTCTAGATTATCCAAGATCTAGTTAGCAGTCTCATAATCCTCATGTTGAGCCTGCAACACATTGTTCATGCTAGCCATAACATAGCAGCAGGCATGATCATTTGCATCTTTCCAGCGATCATATGCTTGGAATTGCTCATTAGTTGAGTCTCCCGTAGGCTCATGAGGACAAGGGATTGTCAGCACAAATTTTAGTTTCTCAAAGGAAATGACGATATCTAAGTTCCGTTTTCAATCTCTCTGGTTAATAGGTTTTTGTCAAGTATCAAAGATAAAGCATTTTTAGACTTTTTTAATCTACAATAAAGAATCATATACCAAACATAAGCAAACACATCATAATAATTTAGTAAGATAACACAATCATATAAAAACATGCAAATGTGTTTATGTGTCAAAACCTTGAAAATATTACAACCTTACAACAACCTTACAACGATAATTCCGAACTCAGAATACAACAAGCTCCTAGGGGAGTCATGCCAAATTCAATCAAAAACACGGATCCCCTCCTGATTAATATATGCCATCCAAGACCCGTATGATCCAGCATATATTAATAATCATTTCTTTGGCCATTAATTTTATTAACAGAGCTCCTAGGGGAGGTTAATAGTAAAATTAACATGATTGTATAACCATCATTTTAATATTTTATCCATGATTTATAATCACCACCTAGGGGTGTGCAATCATAAATCATGCTAAAATACCTTATCCTTTCAAAGATCCAATCTGGTACATGATAGAAATCCCTTCCTAGGGGTTGGGACCATCATGTTCTTCATATGGACCAACGATGGAGGCCTTAGGTTCTCTCTTCAAAAACCTTCTCCCACTCAAACTTTTGAAATCAAGGTTTTATTTTAAAAGGCATGTATGAACAATTTTAATATGAGTGGCACTCCCTATTCTATATGGCATGTTATCAATATACATGGCAAATCATATTATGATGCCGACAAGTAAAGCAATTAAGCAAAGCTACAAGCTAAATAATAATAAATAACCATAATATTATGGTTCCATCCTAGAGAATAGAAAATAAAGATTACAAGAGAATAATCAACACATATTATCGATTCTTCATCCTTGAATCCTCAAGTTATATCCTTCTTCATGTAATCCAATCTTCAAGTCTTCAATCCCGCATAGATCGAATACTTCATATTTTCGGTCATATCCAATTTTAATGTTTCTTAGAATTGTCCCAAAAATAAAATTAAAACTACATCGAAAAACTACACCTTTTATGGAAAAAATTTTAGCTCTCTATCGACAAGCCGATCTGGGTAATCAACTTGCCGGTTATGACCCACCGGCCTGTCGATTTTCATAGATCGGCTTGTTGATTCATGACTAATCGGCCTGCCACCAGAGCCACCTATTTCTGCTCACTAACGACCTGCAGAACCTCATGTCCAGCCTGCCGATTTGTGACCATCGGCCTGCGAAACCTAAGAGTTTGGCATGCCGACCAAGCAAAAATCACCCTTTCCAGAAAATACAATTTTTAACACAATTCATTAATTTTATTTTCAACAATTCAAAAACATAAAATTAGAGATTTAAGAAATACCTGAGAACGCCATCATCCATCTTCTAAATCTGTCTTCTTCGAACAATTATTTAATTACAAAATTCTTATAAATTTAAAATTAAATAATAATTCCTAGACGTAGATGATAGTTCGCCATCTAATTACATGAAAAACCTAGATACACATTCTAACCTCTAAAGAACCATAACCGGTATTAATTAATTAACAAATAATTAAATAATAATTTAATCAGCCATAATTAATTAATAAACATTCACCACAAAATCTATGACAATATATAAAACATATAGAACCCTAGAGTGCCAACTCTCTATAAAATTAAATTCAAGCACATGAGAGATTAAGATCATATAATTTACATATATAGCATGATCACAAACTCGTAAATTTATATAAAAACCATGGCTTTGATAGCAATTGTTGAAAAAATAGTATGTAGCAAAATTTTAAAAAAATTTATATTAGAGTATTTTCCAAAACACAAGTTTGACATGCTATATGCATAAATTATTCATATTCTACTAACCTTTGTGTGGCAAAAAGCTCCTACAATCAGTGAAGAGAAGTAACGTTCCAGAAAGACCTCAACCAACTGGCCTTCTTTGCTATTCTCTATCCACGATCGAAGTGAGTATGGGCTCACACGTACAGCTCTTCCACCAAATGACTCTCCTTCCAACCAATTGAGAGAACCCAAAGCTAGTGTTTGTAATTTGTGAACAAGAGCTCTCAAGGACTTTGCGTAATAATTATAATGATATATATATGTATCTATCATGAACAAGAAAATAATAATAATAATAATAATAATAATAATAGAGAAGTAGTAGTAGTAGTAGTACTAGTAGTAGTATTAGTACTAGTAGTAGTAGTAATAATAATGGTTAAATATCCTAAATATTAATAGTAACAAGTAATCAATTCAAAACGAACAGCTTAATAAATAAAATTATTGTTGGAAAAATAATACGCAGCAAAATTTTAAAAAAATTTTAAATCAGAGTATTTTCCAAAACACAATTTTGACATGCTATATGTATAAACTAACCTGATCTTACTGACCTTGTATACGCCAAAAAGCTCCCGAAGTCTGTGTAGAGAAGTAACGTTTCAGAAGAGCCTCAACCAACTGGTCTTCTTTGCTATTCTCTATCCACGATCGGAGTGAGTGTGGGCTCACACGTACAGCTCTTCCTTAAGGTGACTCTCCTTCCAATCAATTAAGAGAACCCAAAGCTAGTGTTCTTGATTTGTGAACAAGAGCTCTCAGGGAGTTTTAGATTCTCACCACTAGAGTATCACTCTTAATCTCTCTATTGATCTAAATAACTCATTAGACTCACTCCCTATTTATAGAGGTTGGGTCTAGAGTCATTCCTTATCAGAAAAGGTTTCAAAAATTCGAAACAGAACCAAATTCGGGTCTATATCGGATAAGATACGCGTAAAAACGTGTGAAAACGCGCGATTTTTAATTCGCGCATAGGCAGGCCAAACTTTTTCATAGGCAGGCCGAACTTTAAGTTCGACATGCCGATCTGTCGAAATAAAAAATCACGCGAATCTTTTATTTTCCACCCGAGATTCTATAGGATAAAGCTCAGTTTTAATTCAAATAACCCAATAGAGAAGTTATCTAATTAAAACAACTTTATCTAGATAATCTCTAAGAAAATAAATAGATTCCTAATAATTCTACAAGTTTATCTTGATTTTATCTAAAATTAAATCAACCGATAAACAGACAAGAATTATCTGACCCCAATAATTCAACAAGTTTATCTTAAATTAATTTTGTTCACAAAATTAATTCAACCGACAAACAGACATGAATTATTTGATTCTTCCAAATTTTCAACCAATCTAATAAATCGACATAAGTCACCAATTATTG
>CAMOHE010051651.1:0-44060 GCA_946598075.1 Artocarpus hirsutus
ACATTTTACCAATCCTTTTAATATGGTTGTCATACCAAACATGAAATGATAATCACATGTTATCCATGATATATGAGTTCGTATGTATAGCAGAGTACACACAAGTACCTACTTCATATACATACACGCATTCATTATTGTATACATTGATACACAATATCTTGTACATAACAATACATAACATGTTATATACTTAGGTATTCAATCGTATACACACAAGCATCGATTCTATACCTCTTAGACATTCATTTCATATCATTATACAAGTTTGCCTTGTAATATATACCCTAATATGCATATTCACGTATTCTACACCTACAATTTCATACTGTAGGTGGGAAGGGTACTTACTTGTTTTTGTGCATTGAAAAATCAACTTTGATCTTCGGTCTCCTAGACTCCTAGGATCCTGTTGGCCAATTACAAAACTTATTAGCCAATTTCAATACGTTTCGTCACAAAACGTTCATTACTTAATCATTCGAGTTGTATAACTGTACACCACTTTGTAGATACTGATTTTCTTATTTCTTTATAATTCTACCCTATCGTTACTTACGAAGGGCAAAAATCTTTCTAATCACTTTCTTTTCCTATCTGTGACCTTATTAGAGCTACTCGGGTTATTCAGGCAAAAATGACGATTTTGCCCCTCGTGCCTTATTGACCGATCCGAGCTCAATTCTGTTCTTTTAACAAAAACGGCCACACATTAACTTCAAAATAATGTCCTAGTGGCTCGAAACCCTTTTTTTTACACTTAAGCCCCTTTTTCATAAAACTTTACGGCTTGGCCCCTAAACCAAAAATTGTGACAATTTTGCCCCTGGGGCTAAAATTTTCTCTTTACAACAAAAATTTCTATTTTTCATAAGAAGCATTTTTTCTCAAAGTAACACACCTTGAATCATTTTGAAAAATAACGTTTTTACCATTTTACCATATTTTCACTTTTAATAAATTCTTGAAAATTCTAAAACTCATAAACGGTTGAGTTTTTTAACGAACTATTAGCAATGCCTAACAGTTTTATCGAGATCTACAACTTTCGTGTTTTAACTTTTCTAAAAATCTCACTATACAGGGATGTTTTTGGCTGTTTTCCATTTCTGCCGAGAAAGAAAAT
The DNA here is from genome assembly GCA_946598075.1 of Artocarpus hirsutus. Classification (NCBI taxonomy): domain Eukaryota; kingdom Viridiplantae; phylum Streptophyta; class Magnoliopsida; order Rosales; family Moraceae; genus Artocarpus; species Artocarpus hirsutus. The sequence continues at coordinate 1,127 of CAMOHE010051651.1, forward strand.
TTTCTTTCAATTTAGTCCCTTCGACGTTTTTGTCAAATTCCTTTTCAAAATTTTAAATCTATCCCTGCAGAGTCTATTCCATGCCTTACTCAGGTCATTTTCATGCCCAGACCTCATTTTTACACAATTTAACCATAAAATTGCAAAAACATCATTTTATGCAAAAATTGCAATTTTGCATCGTAACTCAAAATTTCATCACTTAAACATGCTATGCATCACCTTCACATGAAATTTCATTAAACATAACCTCGAAAACTCATATGGATTTGAAAAAAAATAAAAATCCATTAAAACCTAAAACTTTGAATACCAAAACTTACCAAAATAACCTCTTTTTGATTTCTAGCTTTGAAATTCCTTGTGATCTGCCTCTAAGCCTCCTTTTCATGCAAAAATAACATGGGTTAACATTTCCCCTTCAACCCATGAAAAACCCCTTGAAAACTCAATAAAAAGTTTAGAATTTTACCTTTAATCTTGTAAAAATCCTTGGGCTTGCTTCTAAAATTGTTTTGGGCCTATTTTTGCAATTTTTGAGGTTGAGAAAATTTTCTTGAAAGCTCAACTATGGCTGCCGAATCTTGGTGGAGAGGAAAGAAATGAAAAGTTGTGATAAACAAGCCTTAAATGCATCCTTATCTCATTTGGTGACTCATGGTAACCCATGAGTATACCTCTAGGTGTCATCACATGGTTGGGCCATCTTTTAAGGCTTGGTGGCCCAATAACAAGCTAGCAAGTGTCCACTTAGTTGGGCTAAAAATTTACACAATGTAATTTTTCATCATGCAGTATTTTTCTTATACTGTTGTGGTCAAATCGATGTACTTTTTATCCTTAGACTGTATAAAATTATTTAGCTTACTTTTTGTTCAATTTCGGAGGCCAATCATAACATTTTTCGTATCTGTGTTATCACTTAGCAGTATTCTTATACTGCTCTAGCCTCCCTTCTACCCCTGATCAAGGTTCAGACAACCTCTGTGTCCTAGTTGCATTCTAGTCGTTCATTCGTTCATTCAATAATTTTACAATTAATTGTGATATAAAATTTATTTTATGGGTATTATTCATAAATTTCTGAGTAATTCAACTCATGAAATCTGTATTTTACCATACCCAACATTGCGTCACATTTGCCATAAAATATGCAATCAATGCCGTTTATTCATACTTTATCGTAATTTTGTACAAAAATTACAACTTTTTAAAAAAATCACATTTTTAAAAGTAAATTCATTAATTAAACCCAATTAAATATTAGGTTTTATTAATGAAATTTTCTCGGTCATTACAGTCTAAGACCAAAAACAAACTAAACAAAAAAAAACCTCCATTGTTTAGTTGTCTTCTTCATCCTCAACTTTTACAATACAGACAAAAAAACCTTCATTGTTGAGTTGTCTTCTTTCTCCTCAACCTGTTGCAACCATTCACAAGCCTAACCCTTCGCAGCCTGAACCCCTAGGAACCCACTCCTCCATCGCAACCGACCAAGATCCATCACACTTACCTCTTCATGAGCTGCCATAAGTCCAAATTTGTCCGTCGCCATGCGCCACTATGCAAGCCGAAACAAGGTCTCTGCCATGCGCTTTCCTCTACGAGCCCATCTTCATCGTTACAAGCTCTCCACTACAAGCACTCCTCCCTTTTCTGCCATAACTCAAACAAGAGCCTTTCTTTGTCATCGCCTGACATGAGATTGAAGAAGAAAGCTCTAAAGGAGGGTCAGGCATTGGGGATCGGCTGCATGGCAAGAGGTCACCAAGGAGGGGGTTTCATTGGTTTTTTGTTTAAGATGTACGTTAAATCAAGGATAAAAATATTGGTATCATTAAAAATATCCATACTTTAATCTTATTGGAAATTTTAGGAAAAAATATTGATATTAGTAGAAATTTTGATGAAAATTACTAAAATTATGAAAATTTTATATTAAATATATCTCTAATACTTTAAGATACAATAAACATTAAAAAGAAACATAAATAAACATGATTTACATAATAAACTCTATACAAATTAGATTTGTCAATACCAAAAGGAAGTTCTCTAAGGCTCAAACATGGTTACGATTCCATCTTGATTCAAATAATTTTGGTATCATGTCTTGTTATTTGAATAGTGTTGAATATAATTATGCATATGCCACAGTAGGTTTGTTAATTTCTTCCCACTATATTTCCATAAATAAAAAAGGTTGAATTCTCCCAATTGTTTACCTTAAATGGTGGTGGTATACTAGAATCAGGATAATTAAAAATTCCATAAATATCATATTTTGATGTTTTTTTTTTCACTAAAACCATTATGCAACCATTTTGATGTTTTTTTCACTAAAACCAAGTTCACATCTAAAAAAAATATATTAAAGAAAGCAAAAACTCATAAAAATTAAAAATACTTTATAGATTTTGTTTAGAACCAAACAAACCAGATGACAACTTCCTTTCTAACATTCCTGCAAATTGAATAATTACGTCAATGTCAGATTCCCTAGACCTTTTTTTTCTACATGAAACTAAGCCCAAAATTTACAAATAGCTCCTTGAACATAACCACTAGAATAATCTAAAAGAGAATCTTGAAGATTATCTAAGTTTTCATTTGAAACCCAATTTTTATAGAAAAATATTCTATCTTTCCTATTTACAGACATAAAGACTTTTGACTTATTCATACGCTCACAATTTTGACGAGAACAACTAGAACATTGAGATGCTATAGCTCAGGCTCTTTTTTTCCCAGCATAAAGAGTCATGCCCATCCCAAGGAGACCTTTATTTGTAACATCAATAGCACGAATAAGACCTTCTATATATATTCTTACATCAGTTGGAAGTTTAAAATGAGAAAGGACCTAAAGATGAGTTATTCGAGCTTTGTACTTCTGCCTAATTTCTTTTTGAGAAAGGAAAAGAAAGTATTTCTTCAGGTGATCATATTTAGGATCCATTATTTGAGAGAGAAAAAGAGATTTTGGACAGTGAATTGAGAACTTTGAAAGAAAGAGTTGAGTGCTTTGAGTGGATTTGAGAGTTTTTAAGAGAGTATTGAGAAGATTTTATAGGATTAAAAAGAAATATCAAAGAATTTTAAAGAAAAGTGTTTAAAGATCGAAGAACTTTTAAGGTTTCCTAGAAATCTTTGAGGAAAATCTTTGAAAATCTAGAGAGAAGACAAGAGAATTCAAGAGCTTAAGAGAGAAAGAAAATTTTAAAGAGAGAAAAAGTAGAGAGTTTTGGGCTTGAATGTATAGTGAATAGTTTTATAAACAAAGAATGTGAATGGTTTTATAAACAAAGAATGCAGTACTATTTAAACACAAGAGAAACTATTCTTACATGTGTGAAGGGTAAATCTGGGTGGGCCAAATATTAATTGGTTCCACCCTAGAGAATAGAAAATAAAGATAGCAAGAGAATAATCAAAACATATTATCGATTCTTCATCCTTGAATCCTCAAGCTGTATCCTTCTTTATGTAAAGCCCATCTTCAAGTCTTCAATCTTATAAGAATCAAATAATCCATATTTCCAGTTATATTCAAATTTTATGTTTCTCAAAATTGTCCCAAAAATAAAATTAAAATTATAATAAAAATTCACCTTTTCAGGAAAAATTTCTAGCTCTTTGTCGATAAGCCGATCTATATGATCCGCCTGCCGATCATGACCCTCTAGCCTATCGATCTTTTTAGGATGGCCTACTGGTCATGACAGTTTGGCCTGTTGCAAAAGCCACTTGATTTCTGCCTCATAGACGGCATACCGAACCCTAAGTTTAGCCTGTCAATCCTGCGACCATTGGCCTACTAATCCTGGAGTTTTGGCATGCTAATTGAGTAGAGATCACCTCTTTTTAGAAAATACAATTTTTGATGCAATTCATCAATTTTATTTTCAACAATTCAAAAACATAAATTAGAGACTCAAGAAATACCTAAAAATGCTATCATCTGCCTTTTAGATCTGTCTTCTCCGAACGATTATTTAATTACAAAATTCTTACAAATTTAAAATTAAATAATAATTCCTAGACAGAGATGATAGTTCCCTATCTAATTACATGAAAAACCTAGATACACATTCTAACCTCTAAGGAACCATAACTGGGGTAAATTAATTAATTAATAAATAATTAAACAATAATTTAATCAACCATAATTAATTAATAAACATTTGCTATATAATCCATGACAACATATAAAATTATATAGAAACCTAGAGTGCTACCTCTCTATAAACTTGCAAATTTATGTAAAAACCTTGGCTCTGATACCAATTGTTGAAAAAATAATATGTAGCAGAATTTTAAAATTTTTATATCAGAGTATATTTCAAAAATATAATTTTGACATGCTATATGCATAAATTAACTAGATCTTACTAACCTTTATATGTTGAAGAACTCCTACAATCCGTAAAGAGTGATAACGTTCCAAAAGAGCCTCAACCAACTAGTCTTCTTTGCTATTTTCTATCTACGATCAGAGTGAGTATGGGCTTACGTCGTACAGCTCTTCCACTAGGCGACTCTCTTTCCAACCAATTGAGAGAACCCAAAGCTAGTATTCATGATTTGTGAACAAGAGCTCTTAGGGAGTTTTAGAATCTCACCAGCAGAGCTTCACTCTTAATCTCTCAATTGATCTAAATAATAATGAGACTCACTCCCCTTTATATAAAGGTTGGGCCTAGGAGTCAGCCTTTATCAGATAAGGCCTTAAAATTTTGAATTAGAATCAAATCAGAAATTATTTGATTTTACCGAATTTCAGCTAATCTGATAAATCTGACATAAATCACTAATTATTGGAAAAGCACGTCGTATCGTTACAGGGTTTTTATGAGCTAGGAAAGAGGACCATATAGGCCTATATAGTTCAAGCTCCCGATAATTATGAAACCTAATATCCCAAATATACATTTTGTTATTATCAACTCTAACACTACTCCACTAAAAGCTTAGAGCTGCACTCTCGAACTATATAGAATTACGAAGCCAATATATCTAAGCCTCCATGACATATCATAATGTGTCGTATCCCCATAGGATTATCCATAATCGGCTTAAGGACAAGTTCTGTCTTACCTTCTTGATTATTTTTATCTTACGTTCCATTATCTCACCATCAAAAAAACTTACCATCCAAAGACAGTATACCATTCAGTTACACCTATGTATCCAAATGGTTGAGCACTCTAGTTTTCTAATTATAAGATAACGCGTATAAGAGAATATCACTGCTCCTAAAGATGAGCTATAGATTCCATATCTATGAATAATAGGTCTATGCTATCAAGAGTCATGCCTCCAACGTACCGGCATGTGTGCCACTATTAATGTGACGACCCGTTATTTCAGGCAGTCACTTTCTTTCTTAAACATAGTTCTTAAACAGTAATCTTACTTACTTAGTAAGAAAAATACTAAATTAAATTTTTTTTCTTTAAACATTCTTTAAAACGTATTCAAAAACTGTTGTGACCACTATCGCCATTTAAGTTAAGACCTCATTCAACACTTGCCTTTAAAACCATTTCAAATGGTTTCTTAAAACTTAATAAGAAACATTTACTAAAACATATCTTAAATCTTAACTTTATAATTATACAAAATAGTTCATACATTGTATCTCAAATCTTTGACAACATTTTGTAAAGCTGAAATTTTCTTAATACTTTTAGACACTATACTAAATAGTGGAAAACCTTTTCTTTGCATAGTGGAAGCAAACAGTGGTGGTATCCGTACCCAAATCTTTGCATCTACCCTCTGCAGCACCTAGCTCTTCTAACGGGTCCTACTGGTCACCCGTAAGGCTACCTACAATATGAAGAAACTTTTTATGAGCTTACGCTTAGTAAGTTCAAACATAAACTCACAAACATTTAAAACATACTTTAAAAACTTTTCTAGTAAAAGCCTTTTTCTTAAAACGTTTCTTTGTAAATGTTTTTCATAAACATCTTTCATAAACCTTTCTAAAACGTTTTTCATAAACGCTTTTCATAAAACATTTAACATAAAACAATCCTTAGATTGCTTATATAAACATCATTTATGTTTTCATAAACACTTAACATAAAACATTTCTTAGAATGTTTTCATAGCATTTAAATATTTCATAACAAGGAAAACAAGCAAAACTAAAATGCATATTCCTATTTATGCTCATTTATGAACTTTCAATTATGAATGTCTTATGAATATTCTTCTCTTACTTTAACCTTCTACTTTTGTTCCTTAACTATCCTTATCTTACTTTAACTTTCCATCCTTGTCCTTATCTTTCCTTATATGACATTCACTTTCCTTGTTTTACTTTAGTGTTCATACCAACATCATCGATCATGAGATCATAAACATGATGCTTCCCTTATGAAAGACTTGAGACCATCGAACTTCGAGGTCATGTGCCTCACATCTAGGAGGTCAAACTTTAACTTTACTTTCATTACCTCATAACAAAGAGGCTGGTACGATACTTTCTTTTTATCTTTACGTTACCTTCTTATTAACTTTAGTGAGCATGTCAAATGCAATCACATCATATGCAAACATACTTGCAATTCATAGCTTGTACTATAAAATCTATTGCACAATAAATGCAACTTATTGCATAGCAAATGCAACTTATAATGCAGACAAATTTTGCAAATCATAACTTGTATTCTAAGGCATATGGCATAACAAATGCAACATATAATGCAAACATAGTTTGCAAACTATAACTTGTATTGTAAAACTTATTGCATAACATATGCAACTCATCGCATAACAATTATATCATAAAACTTAAAACTTAAACTATAAAATATTATGCATTATTAAAATGCAAAACATACTTTAAATACTTTGAAAATCTTAAATTGAACTTTTAAAACATTATGCATATCAATATGCAAATAGACTTTAAACATATTACTTACAAATTCATTGCAAATCTCTCTTTAAATCTTTAAAACTTTTTGCATAATACATGCAAACATACTTTAAAAGAAACTTGCATAATAGTTTCAAACTCATTTGCAAACATACATATATAAGCATTTGAGAACTATTTATTTCATGCTATAGGTAAGGTCTCAACTTACCCAGACTCTGCTCTAGCATTCTTTATTCCATTTCTTTCTCATTCTTTTTCCTTCCATTAGTTGGCTTCTGTGTCCTAATCATATGACACCTAACTAATTAGTTAACTTTCTTTTTATCAATCTACTCGATTGCTAACAAAACATAAACGTTAACCATTCTTTCCTTTTAACTTGACTTGTATACTATCGGTTTACCTTTCTCTTTCCTTTATTTTGTAACCCATCGAGGTTACTTTTTCTTTACTTAAACATCCCTTATTAAATCTCTCATCACACATGATGATTATGTTACTTAACGTATTACAAAACATTTTCTATCTAAGAACGTTATGCTAAATCAGTGTGTTCGACTTTGTTCTAGCCGTTTCCTTGATAATGACGATTTCACCCTTAACGGGTTTTTCATCCATTTTCATAACTCTATAAAACCTATTCTCACATAAAATAGTGTAACAATCACTGATCATGCATTTTCATAAATTTTTATGAAAGCATCTAAAATAATTTATTTCAAAACGGTTCATATTGTAAGCGAGATTGCTACTTACTTGGACTCCGAGCTAAGCGGGTCAAGTTATACCTCGTTGTATCTACAGTATGTGAAGCATCCTCTATAGTGCTCCTCAAGTGACCGTGAATGGATAGGAATGCTTTATGGAGATCATACATTCTTGAAAATGTCATTATGGACTCTGTTACTGCAGTTTAAATTGCCTCGATCTACGTACAGTCTATACTAGACGATTTTTACCAAAGTAGAATTAGCTTGAACAGAGGTCACCATTACGTTCAGAGCATCGAAACGAGTTGGGAGGCATTCTCAGATCATCGATTGGAAGTCCAGATCATAAAATCCAAAATGGCCATTGACCGACGGTTGATCGACGCCATTTGGCTCCGTTGGTGGCTGAGCTCGAGCCTACCCCCCTAATTCGACCCTCATGAGTTCATTAGTGTGGTCAATTTGACTCAATTCGGCCTTTAACCATATAGATCGGGGCTACTGTCGATGGTGCAAAGTGGCAGGTTTCGATCTTAGTCTTTCGGCATTCGTGCTCCAAAATTGATCGAGGGCTTTTGCTCCCTAGGTCACTCTGAACATTTCCCCTCCATTGTCACCCCTCAATGCCATCGAAATTGGTGGAACCAATAAGGCTCACAATGACGTCGATCGTTTCCACTCCTCTAGCCGTGGTTGCTCAAAATTGGCTTGGGGAAAAGCTTCCTCTACATCCTCTGAAGGTGACAAAGCCATCAATTTGGCTCGATTTCATCAAAAATGCCAAATTCGATAACCCACGTGGCAGCCGTCAACGGGTAAGGTGGAACTCCAGCGTCGGGCTACCACCACCCCAAATTGATTGGGGCGTCTTGCTCGCCGTCTCCCTCTGGTTCTTTTGGCACCAGCGGTGTGCCACACCACCACCAGAGACAACGGCTCCGATGGCGGTTCCACGGCGACGACGGGGCTATTCCGTCGAGCCGTTTCAACTAAAATCTAGCTAGGAGAGCGGTACCATCTTGCTTCTCTCCTCATGCTAAGTCCATAGACACCAAGATCACGTCAATTGGTGGTTGGACGACGGAGAAATCACGTCAAGAATAAATAGGTTTCACTGCCACTTTGGGCAGCGCGTGGGGCCTCCTCTGGTGGCTTTTTGGGTGGCATGGCACACCGTTGGACTCAGCCCGCCGAGAGCTTTCCAATGGTGTGGGAGGTGTCGAAAACAGAGGCCGAAATCTTGGACTGGTTTTTAAGAGGAGAGAGAGAATGTAGAGATAGAAAGTAGAGAGAGAGAGCTAATATATTTTTTTGAATTTTTAATTTTTTTTCTTTTTTTTCTTCACTTTTATAAAAAAGACTTGTGGTCTACACAGTCTAATTCTATACTGTGTGACCTTAAACAGTCTAATTCTTACACAGTATTACTTTTGTATTGTAATTTTCATACTGCATAACTTCATCAGTACACTTTCTTACACTGCATTATTTTAATACTATACAATTTTTGTGTTATTATACAGTATTTTTCATTAAATTGTATTTTTTGTTTTAATATAATCCTTAATTTAATGCATTTTTAATGCATTAGAAATTCTTGGTTGTTACAATTAAAATGTAGGTGTCACCCTTTGTGCATCAAAAGACACAAGTCAAAACAACGAGCTCACTATTCATCTCAGGATTAAGATACAATACAAATGATTGTCTAAAGGGAATCGATTTGCTAAGACAGAATTATTAATCCAAATCAATCCACTTTATGTCTCGATCCAACACATCGTCACCTATGACAATATGCCAATGTTTCTATTCGCAGAATCCACTTCTAAAGGCCAAGATAAACCATCTCCTAGTAGGGATATAGACAACATAACAATCTTTATATGAATAAAGAGCCCAACTTTATTTTCTCGATTGCAGATTTTATGATTTAGACCATCACCTTAAGAATTGTGTCTTCCGCATAATCTATCTATCATATACCCAATTCTTAAAGATTTAGATTGATAATCTTAGACTATTGTTTGTTTAACATACATTCAACAAATATGAACATAAAGAGGACAAGATTTGTTATATAAATAAAGAATAAATTCTTCATTGATAAAAATGTCTCTAAAAACATATTACATTTTTACTCTTTAGCGTATACATGTCTAACGCTAACTTGTTTTTAAAGTCCTAATTGCAATGAAAAGCTTGGCTTTTGGGTTAAGGAAGATTGGTGTGTTAAATAGTAACGATTTGATTGGAAAGTATTTTTTATTTTAAATGCATTTTGAACTAATTTTTTGCTTATTTATACCTTAAAAATAGTTAGATTTGATTAGAATTTAAAGTATGCAAAATGGTGCAATTTGATTGTTTGTTGACTAGGTTACAATAAATTGAATTACACTTGCTTGTACTTGATTTAATATGATTAGTTAAATTTCTTATTCAGCTCCCTTTCTATATGTCAAATCCAAGAAAAAAATGGCAAAACCTCCCAAGCGACCTCCTCCTTCGAGTCACCTTATTTTGACTTAGTCAAATACAATAGAAAACTCTATTTTTGCTTCTTTTCTTCCCTAGCAGTCCCAAACTTGACCAGGCATCCCCCCACTTCTTTCTTTCCATTTTTCATGTCCTCAAGCTCATAAAACCCTAAAAAAGACCATAGAAATTTGGGTTACCCAAAACAGGCCAAGTTTTCACCATTTTGAGCTTGAAAATGAAGTGTTTTGATCTCCAATAGAACCCTAACTTTAAGCCCTACAAGGTAACTTCTATTTATGTTTCTTATAGTGAAATGAAGTTATTTTCTATTATATATGATTATAAATGTAGAGAAAGTAAGGTAGGGCAAAATTGTGCTCAAACTAAGCTAGTTAAGTTAGTTTCTTTGCAAAATTGAGAATTTTTTAGAACCTAGTTATTGCTTTTATTTATATTGATTTTAAGTGTTTATAGAATGATTTTGAATGCTTATAAATGACTTGAAAGTTAGAATGTTATTTCTAAATTTATGGAAAGAAAATAAAAAACTAGATTAAGTGGAAAATCAAGTTTGCACACTGCTTGATTCTTGTATATTGAGTTGTTTTTCTAAGATCATTTACTTTCCTCAATGACATTTAAAGCTTAAAGATGTTAGAAATTCATTGAAAATCTGATTTGGCCAAAAATTGGTAAAATTGTTATATGTTTGATGTTAGGTAATATGCAGCAAGAATGTGAGGATATGCATGTTTATTGAGTTGATTGACCAACTAATCTCTATCTTATATACATTTCTAGAAGCATAGCATATTCTTTAGCCATAAATGTGCATTTTGACATCGTTATTTTTAGTTCATTTTGTGTTTGATTCAATGCAAAACCCTTGTAATATGAACTTATAACTTAGAACAATTAGTTTGGTTTATGAGAACTTAAATGGTATATGATTTTATAATACTAGGCCTTTAGCACATCTCAATGCAAATTGGACTTAAGGTAAGTAGAAACTACTATTTACTACATCACAAGAACTATATCATTTTATGTTTTGAGGTGCATTGATTGGAATGTTGTTATTTGGGAATGATATAGATTGTTGAAAAGCATTCATGATTCATGACATGTACATTAGAACTTATAATATGATCTAAAAAGATAATGAGGTTTTTTAACTAAAATGGGGGTATAATGCTTAATTGATGGTCGGCTAGGCATGGGATACAGGTGGGACCGACGGACCCAACAAAGGGTAGTGAATATTTTGAGATTGAAAAACCAAGATAAGAAAAGGCACAAAGACTGTGACTGGTAAGGTAAATACCTGAGGTCTAAAAACTAAGATTGAAATCCCGTATTATTATTATTGCATTGGCCAAATTATGATGAATAGGTTTCGAAAACCATTGCCTATCGTTATCATTTAAGTACCACACTCCAAGGGTACCTAAAAGAAGAAAGAATTGTTGAAAGAAAACCGATAAAATAAAATATTTGATTGCATTCTCATTCAATGTTCATGTTCATGCATTAGTTTCTACTTACTAAGTTTTTAGCTCATTATAGTTCTTATGATGTAGTTGAAGATGTATAGGGTTAGGGACTGACCAAGTATCCAAAACGAATGAACAAAGATTTGTTCATATGCCACGTATTAGATCAACTTTTGAAGCTTATTTTGAAACTCTATTTTTCAAACTTAACAGCTCCATTATGGTTTTATAAATAGATATATTACTAACTCTAGATGTGATAATATACTCCACATCCCATTTTTGAATACTTTATATGTTGTAAGTAAGAAAATGAGTGAAACAATAGTTTTAAAACTGTTTTGTACTAAAATGAATATTTTAAGTAAACCATAACATTTATAATATAAAAAAGGTTAATAGTTTTTATCCTAACTAAATAGGCTTTCTACAAGCTTATTAATTTGCTTAAGGGGTATTACAACTTCTTTCTTTTTTAAGTGAGGACCATGAGTAGTGCTGTGAGTCTAGAAAACTCTTCAACAAAACATTAATAATAGCCTACTAATCTGAGAAAACTCCTGATCTCATTAACACTTTTTGGTGCCAGCCACTTGTTCATGGCCTTAACTTTGGCAGGATCAACTGAAACTCTATCTCAAGATACCACATGTCCTACAAAATAGACCTTCTCTAGCCAAAATTCACACTTTGAGAATTTAGCGTATTGGTTATGCTTCTTTAGTAGCTGATGTGCTACTTTTAGATGCCCCTCATGTTTTTCTGGAGTCCTTGAGTAGGTCAAAATGTCATCTGTGAAAACAACAACGAATTTGTCTAGATAATCCTTGAAAACTTGGTTTATTGAATTGATAAATGTTGCAGGAGCATTAGTCAATCCAAATGACATAACATAAAACTCCTAATATCCATAGCGTGTTTGGAATGCCGTCTTTGGAACATCTCCATTCTTGACTAGAAGTTGGTGATATCTAGAGCGTAAATCAACCTTTGAGAAGAAGGCTACTCCTTTCAATTGATCAAATAGATCATCACTTCTCAAAAGAGGATACTTATTCTTGATAGTGACTTTGACGGTAATCTATGCACATTTGTAAAGTTCTATATTTCTTCTTAATGAACAGCACAGGTGCTCCTCAAGTTGAATAACTTGGACCAATAAATCCTTTGCCTAATAATTCTTGAAGCTAGGTTTGGAGCTCTTTAAGTTCTATCGGAGCCATATGATGGGATGCCTTTGAGATTAGTGCAATGTTAGGCATCAACTCAATCTCAAATGAGATTTCTTGTTCTGGAGGTAATCCAAGTAATTCGTCCAAAAACAAATCAATAGATTCTCTTACTTAGGACATCCTCATGTCCCATCTGAGCTTATTGGTCTTTGCTTAATAAATTCATCAAATAGCCTGTACATCCACTATCCAGTAACTTCTTCGCTTTTAGAGTGGATATTAACACTTTTGGCATCCTTGGAATTCTCGTAGCATAAACAAACTTCTTACTTCTAACTGGCCGAAAGGTAACTTTATGATGTTAGCAGTTAATTTTGGCATCATACTTTCCTAAGAATCCATTACCAACATTACACTATAATCTTGAATGTCAATTATTACTGTCACAACCTGCCTTTTCGGGCTGTGATAAAATTCTTTCTTACTTACTTAGAGGAAAAAATTTAGGAATATATATTTTTTTTCTTAAAACCGAAATAAGAACTTTACTTTACAATAATTTTGGTAACTCCCAAAAATACTTTAACACACTTATATTTACATAAACATTCATACTTTTGCAATATTCTCCTTTTCAAACATTTCATTTCAAAACAACTTAATACATATATACAGCAGAAACATACAGTAGTGGACTCCATACCCGACTTGCACACATCATCCGTCTGCCAGCTCATCGTTAACATTTATTCTGACCTTCTCGTCAGAATAGCTACAGCATGAAAAACTTAAGGACCTAACGCCTAGTAAGTCCCATAAATCCCACATAGACAATCAATTGAATGCATGATTCAATTACGCTTTCTTATGAACTTTCCTTATCTTCGTCATTTCTTATCTTTTATTAGGGCCCAAGTGTTCGTACCATTGTGCAATATCATTTAGGTCTACGTAACACCGTGACCATATTTTATCCTTTAAACTTCCCCTTACTTTGGGAGCCGATACGACACTTTTCTTAACTTCTGGTGACATTTTACCAATCCTTTTAATATGGTTGTCATACCAAACATGAAATGATAATCACATGTTATCCATGGTACATTAATTCATATGCAGAGTAGAATACGCACAAGTATCTACTTCATATACATACATGTATTCATTACTGTATACACTGATACACAATATCTTATACATGACAGTACGTAACATGTTATATACTTAGGTATTCTAATCGTATACACATAGGCATCGATTCTATACCTCTTAGATATTCATTTCATAATAACATACAAGTTTGCATTGTAATATATACCCTAATATACATATTTACGCATTCTACACCTACAATTTCATACTGTAGGTGGGAAGGGTATTTACTTGCTTCTAAGCACTGCCAAAAATAACTTCAGTCTTCTTTCTCCTAGACTCCTAGGATCCTGTTGGCCAATTACAAAATTTTTAGCCAATTCCCAATACGTTTCATTACAAAACGTTCGTTACTTAATTGATCGAGTTGTATAACTGTACACAACTCTATAAACATTGATTTCCTTATTTCTTTCTAATTCTACCATATCGTTACTTATGAAGGGTGTAAATCTTTCTAATCACTTTCTTTTCCTATGTGTGACCTTATTAAAGCAACTCGAGTTATTCGGACAAAAATGACGATTTTGCCCTCCGTGGCCCTACTGACTTTTTCGAACTCAATTCATTCATTTGACATAAACAGCCACATAATAACTTAAAAATAAAGTTCGAGTGGCTCATATCACTTTATTTCACACTTATACCCCTTTTCCATAAAACTTTACAATTTAGCCCCTAACTCAAAAATTATGACAATTTTGCCCCGGGGCTTAAATTTTCACTTTAAACCAAAATTTCCTATTTTTCATAAGAAACATTTTTGCTTGAAGTACCATACCTCAAATCATTTTGAAAAATGATATTTTTGCCAATTTACCATATTTTCACTTTTAACAAATTCTTAAAAATTCGAAAACTCATAAACGGTTGAGTTTTTCGATGAACCGCCTACATTGCTTAACAGTTTCATCGAGATCTACAATTTTTGTGTTTTAACTTTTCTCAAAATCTCACTGTATAGGGGAGTTTTTGGCTATTTTTCATTTCTGTCGAGAAAGAAAATTTTCTTTCAATTTAGTCCCTTGGACGTTTTTGTCAAAATCCTTTTCAAAATTTCAAATCTACCCCTGCAGAGTCTATTCCATGCCTAACTCAGGTCATTTTCATGCTCAAACCTCATTTTTACAAAGTTTAACCCTAAAATTGCAAAAATAAGATTTTATGCAAAAATTGGCATTTTGCATCATAACTCAAAATTGCATCACTTAAACATGCTATGCATCACCTTCACATGAAATTTCATTAAACATAACCTCAAAAACTCATATGGATTTGAAAAAATAAAAATCCAAACAAAATCCATTAAAATTGAAAACTTTGAATACCAAAACTTACCACAATAGCCTCTTTTTGATTTCTAGCCTTGAAATTCCTTTTGATCTGCCTCTAAGCCTCCTTTTCATGCAAAAATAACATGGGTTAATATCCTTTCTTCAACCCATGAGAAATCCTTTAAAAACTCATCAAAAAGTTTAGAATTTCACCTTTAATCTTGTAAAAATCCTTGGGGCTTGCTTCTAAAATTGTTTTGGGGTTATTTTTGCAAGGTTTGAAGTTGAGAAAATTTTTTGGAAGCTCTCAACAATGGCTGCCAAAACTTGGTGGAGAAGAAAGAGTTGAAATTTTTGTGATAACTTGAATTAAATGCAACCTAATCCACTTGGTGACTCATAGTCACCTACTTGATGACCCCCTAGGTGTCCTCACATCATTGGGCCACATTTCTAGCTTTGATGGCCCAATCAAATTCAATTGGGTGTCCACTTAGTTGGACTAAAAATTTACACAGTGTAATTTTTCATCACGTAGTATTTTTCTTATACTATCGTGGTCAAATCAGTGTATTTTCTATCCTTAGATTGTATAAAAATATTTAACTTGCTTTTCGTTCAATTTTGGAGACCAATCATAACGTTTTTTGTAGCTACGTTTTCACTTAGCAGTATTCTTATACTGCTTTGGCCGCCTTTCTACCTCAGATTAGGGTTTAGACAACCTCTGTGTCCTAATTACATTGTAGTCACCCATTCATTTATACAACAATTTTACAATTAATTGTGATATAAAATTCATTTTATGGATTCTATCTATAGATTTCTAAGTAATTCAACTCATAAAATCCGTATTTTACTGTATCCAACATTGCATTACATTTGCCATAAAATGTGCAATCAATGCCGTTTATTCCTATTTTATCGTTATTTTTACCAAAATTACAAATTTTTACAAAAATCACATTTTTAAAAGTAAATTCATTAATTAAACCCAATAAAATATTAGGTTTTATTAATGACATTTTCTCGGTCATTACAATCTAACCCCCTTAAGAATTTTCATCCTCGAAAATCAAAACAACTCGGCATAGCTTTTCCTCATTTCATCCTCTCGTTCCCATGTTGCTTCTTCCACTTGCTGGTTGCGTCATAAGACTTTGACGAGAGGTATCTTCTTGTTCCTTAACTCTTTCTCTTCTCGTGCCAGTATTTGAACCGGTTTCTCCTCACAAGACAGGTTCTCCTACACATCAATTTCCTCCAGCTGCAGAACATGCGAAGGATCCGGTACATACTTCTTTAGCATGGACACATGGAATACGTTGTGTACCGGTGCTAGATCAGAGGGTAAGGCCAACTTATAAGCTACATTGCCTACCTATTCTAAGATTTCAAATGGTCCAATATATATTGGGCCAAGCTTTCCTTTCTTTCTAAATCTAATCACTCCTTTCATCGATGTCACCTTTAAGAAGACCAAATCCCCTACTTGGAATTCCAAGGGTCTTCGTCGCCGATCTACGTAACTTTTTTGGCGACTAAAGGCAGTTTTCATTCGTTGACTGATTAATTTCACATCTTCTGTCATCCTTTGTACGAAATCTGTTGTCGATAACATCTTTTCTCCTATTTCATACCAGTGTAGTGGCGATCTACATTTCCTACCGTAAAGAGCTTCATAGGGAGCCATTCCTATGGAAGCTTGATAATTGTTATTGTAAGCGAATTCGATCAGAGGAAGCTTCTTGTCCTATCCTCCTTTGAAATTTATCACACAGGCTCTTAGCATATCCTCTAGAGTTTGAATGGTCCTTTCAGATTGACCATCCATTTGAGGGTGAAAAACTATACTAAAGGTCAGCTTTGTTCCCATCGCTTGGTGAACGCTCCTCCAAAACTTGGAGGTAAACCGACCATCTCGATCAGAAATGATAGATTTCAGGATTCCACGATATCTAACTATCTGGGCTACATATAATTCAACTAGTCTTTCCACAGAACTACTGAGTTTGATGGGTAAGAAGTGGGTTGATTTCGTCAACCTATCAACGATTACCCATATAGCGTCATGTCCACCCGTAGTTCTGGGTAGTCCAGTCACCAGATCCATAGTTATCTGGTCCTATTTCCATTCTGTAATTTCAATCTTTTGTAGTTCACCTGCCGGTCGTTGATGTTCGGCTTTTACCTTCTGGCACGTAAGACATTTGGCGACAACTGCGCGACATCGTTCTTCATTCCGTGCCACCAATAGTGCTCCTTTATATCTTGGTACATCTTAGTAGCTCCTAGATGAGCCACGTAGGGTGCTTCATGAGCTTCCTCTAGTACTTGCTTCTTTAATCCTTCATCATTAGGAATGCAGACTCTGCCATTATAACGGAGAAGGCCATCTTCCAAGATGCTAAATTTTGTCTCTTTATTCTCAAGAACTTCATTCCGGGCTTTGAGTAGCGACGGACCTGCTTCTTGTCGCTCTTTTAGGTTTTCTAGGATAGTGGGTTGAAAAGACAAATTGGCTAATCCTCTAGTGATTAGCTTTATTCCTGCTTCCATTAAGTCCTTTTAAAGAGGTCTTGGCATTAACTGCATCATCGCAAGCGAAGACATTATTCTACGACTAAGGGCATCGGCTACTCGGTTAGCCTTTCCCAGGTGATACAAGATTCACAGTCGTAGTCTTTGACTAATTCTAGCCACCTTCATTGTCTCATGTTGACCTCCTTCTGTGTGAAGATATACTTCAAACTCTGGTGGTCCGTATAAATTTCACATTTAACTTCGTACAGGTAATGACGCCATATGTTCAACGCGAACACAACTGCCGCTAACTCTAAGTCATGCGTCGGATAATTTCTTTCATGATCCTTTAGTTGTCGGGATGCGTATGCAATCACCTTTTCATTTTGCATCAATACGGCTCCTAGTCCCATTTTCGATGCATTGCTGTAGATCACAAACTTTCCTAAGTCTGGATCAAGTATTGTCAGCACTGGAGCACTTGTAAGTCATCTTTTTAACTCCTTGAAACTTTCCTCACATTTCTTAGTCCATTCATACTTTGCTGTTTTCTGGGTAAGTGCAGTGCGTGGTGCTGCAAGTCGGGAAAATCCTTCTACAAAACGTTAATAGTAGCCTGCTAAACCGAGGAAACTTTTAATTTTTGTTATGCTTTTCGGTGTTGGCCACTTATTTACCGCTTCCACTTTGGAAGGATCGATCGATATTCCCTCCTGTGTCACCACATGTCCAAGAAAATGAACATTCTCCAGCCAAAACTCATACTTCGAGAACTTGGCATACAGTTGCTGTTCTCTCAACAACTACAAAGCAATCCTTAAGTGCTCCTCATGTTCCTTTGGCGGTCTTGAATATATGAGAATATTGTCAATAAAAACAATGATGAACCTATCGAGATATTTCTTAAAGATCTGGTTCATGAGATCCATGAAAGCTGCTGGGGCGTTGGTCAGTCCAAATGGCATGACACAGAACTCATAATGCCCATAACGTGTTCGAAACGCCGTCTTTAGTACATCTTCTTCTTTAACTCGAAGTTGATGGTACCCTGAGCGCAGATCAATCTTTGAGAATACTGATGCTCCTTTTAATTGATCGAACAAATCATCGATCCTTGGGAGTGGATACTTGTTCTTAATCATGACCTTGTTCAATTCCTGGTAATCAATATGCATACATAATGTTTCGTCCTTCTTCTTGACAAATAAAACAGGTGCTCCCCATGGGGAATGACTTGGTTGGATGAACCCCTTGTTCAACAATTCTTTCAATTACGCCTGAAGTTCCTTAAGTTCCCTTGGAGCCATTCAATATGGCGCTTTTCAAATCGAGGCTGTACCGAGCGTCAATTCGATCTCAAATGAAATCTCCCGTTCTGGTGGTAAGCCGGGAAGCTCGTCTAGAAACACATCAATGAATTCTTTTACAATGGGGTCCTTCTCTGGTCCTAACTGAGCCTCTTGGTCCTTCCTTATCAAGTTCACCAGATAACCGGTGCATCTGTTTTCCAGCATCTTCCTTGCCTTCAACACTGAAATCATCGCCTTAGGAGCTTTGGGGATCTTCCCAGAATACACAAACTTCTCACTTCTAGAAGGTTGAAACGTAACCTTGCGGTGTCGACAATTTATCTTAGCCATGTATTTCCCTAGGAAATCCATTCCTAGGATGACATCGTAATCTTGTATATCGATTATTATCAAATCAATATACAATTCCTTTCCACAAATGATTATCGGTATGTGACATAACCAATAATCAGAATTAAATACCTCTCCAGAGGGTAATGTAGTTCTAAAAGTTTGCTCTATTTTATCTCCTTTACTTCCTATTTGTTTCGCAAACTTAAGTGATGCAAACGAATGTGTTGCTCCAGAATCAAACAAAACATATGCATCAGTATTGGCAACAGAAACTGACCTGTCACCACCGATGAGGTTCCCGCGTCCTCTTCTTTCTTCATGTAGGCATAAATTCGCCCTCTCAGTTCTGGAGCTTCTAAACACCCTTGACTGACACTAGGGCCTTCAATTTGGGCCTGAACTTGGACCGCATGCAATTGATGACCTTGAGGATTAGAAAAACAGTTTCTGGCATAGTGCCCTTCCTTTCCGTAGATATAGCACTTGTTAGTGCCGGCCTTGCATTCCCCTGCATGTCTTTTCCCACGTTGACTGCAAAGGGGTTTGTTGTTTCCTCCATCATTAATCCTTTTCTGGGGTTGCCCCTTTGGATCCCTCGAACTGCTCACGTTCCATTTCCTCTTATTGCCCACGTTACAACTGCGTCCCACGAGAGGGTTCTAGGACGGCCCTTGACTCGAGGCACTTCCTTGTCCCTTTACTAGAGCAACTTGACCTTGCTTAGCTAAGGCTTTCTCGTATTTCTGAGCTTTGAAAATTCTTGCTCTTTCCTCTTTGTCATGGGCAATTCTAAACTCAGCCCTGGCCGCCCGTTCAATGCAATCTTCCACATTTTTGGGAGCTTGCCCTCCACTATCAACTATAAGGGCAATATCAGTTCTAAACATTCTCATCAATCGCCTTATTCATTCCCGATCAGTAGGCACTAACTCAGGACAAAGCCGTGCTAGCTAATTAAACCTCTTTACAGCATCAGCTACGGACATATTGCCTTGCTTGAAGTTATTAAATTCTTTTTGTTGGACCGCCATGGTTTTCACATTAAAGTAGACCCTGTCGAATTCTTCCACGAAATCTGACCACAACATGTCATCAACATTCCTTCTGCATTCTACAGACTCCCACCATCTCCTAGCATCCTTAGTGAGAGAGAACGAAGCGCATAGGACTTTCTCATGGTCACTAAGCCCCATGAATTTCAATATTCGTTCTATACCCGTAAGCCAATCGTCAGCCTCTAATGGGTCCGTCGATCCATCAAATTTTGGGGCCTTCATCCTCTGAAATCTTTCATAAAATTCGGTAGTGGATGCTACCGGAGCAGTAGGGACTACTAGTTCTGCTGGCTGTGGCGGTGGTATTGGGGGTGGCGTATCTGTACGAGCTGGTGGTACGGGATTCTGGTTAGCTAGCTGTTCCTATAAACCTTGCATTTCTCACTCTTGAGCTTGGAGTTTCTATTGCAATTCCATAATCATGGCCATTAAATCCGGATTCATTGGTCCTCTAGGTGCATCCGCCATCGATATTAATCGTTATATACCTATCATATAATTTCGTTACTATGTTAGCACATGCTATTAACTTAATTGCATCCAATCCATAAGTGCATATATTTAAATAACATAAATACATGCAACATGCACAGTCACATGAACTCAACATCTTGCTCCATACATTTCATTGCATTTACATTTCATACATTTCATTTCATGAACTTTCATACATTTCATTACATTTACATTTCATTTCATAAACTTTCATACGTTTCATTTCATGACCCTTTTTCCATTTCCTTTTTACATTCCTCATAGCATTACATACATAACTTAACATACATACTTTCTTTCCTTTCACACATAAGCTATTCATATTATTTCCGGGAGCAGTTATCACTTCCGGCTACATATACCCTATTGCCGGGAAGGATACCACTTGCCGGACATACATACATATACATAGGCCATAAGGCTCAAAACCATACTAATACCTTATCTATGTACATTAGACTACTCAAAAGTCTTCATAAATTCTTTTTAGTTAGACTTAACCCCTGACATATCACTTTGGTCGGGATCCTCCTCGGGGTCTTCTTCTTCTTCTTCATCTGAATCTGTAGATTCATCACCACTTGCAATTATGACTTCGGGAGGCTTGGGCTCATCATCCATGTCATCATCACTATCATCATCATCATCATCGCCATCGTCATCATCATCGTCATCCATATTCACTGGGGGACCTTCCAAAGGTGCGATCACATTATGTGCTGCATGTAGCACTGCCATAAGGAAATCGTTGATGCTAATAAAGTTCCTCGGATACTGTATTTGCTATTGAACTGCATGGGGTATATCTCTCCAAACAAGATCACAAATACATCGTAAGGGTATTTTTGGGGGTATCAATGGCATCGTAGTTCGACGAAATCTCAAAATATAGTGGTCATCGGCTCACGCACATACCTTCCCCAGATTGGTTCCACGCGTAAGTACAACCTATGTCGTCAAGCCGCCCACAGCATCAAAATCATTTGGACGTGTATGGCATCTGCTGGGGGTGCGGGTGCGAACTCTATCAAAATTTGTCCCCTGAAACCCTGCCAATCCCTTGGTCGCTCATCAAGTGCAATCCTGAGCCACCATACTAGTGCTTCCCTTAACAACAAACAAGAGGCTAGTAAAACCTGGAGGTGTGGTGGTGTATGGCAAGCGTCAAAGGTCACCTCAACCACATGAAGCCATTCGGTCAGCGCCATAGGCTGCCGACTCCCATAATAACACGGTGGCATCGCGTCTTGAAACGCTATACTTGTTGGTCTATCGGCCTCCATGTCGCGATGGGGATGCGGCACCACCATATACTATATTTATCATCGTAATTAATATATCAATACCATACTTGACAATACTGAACATTCTCATACTTAAAATAAAACTATCTTACTTGAGCTATGGCAATGGAGCAGATGACGGTGTGCAGTAGGATGGCAAGATTTTCGCTTTAATACCAACTGTCACAACCCGCCTTTTTGGGCTGTGATAAAATTCTTTCTTACTTACTTAGAGGCAAAAATTTAGGAATAAATATTTTTTTTCTTAAAACTGAAATAAGTACTTTACTTTATGATAATTTTGGTAACTCCCAAAAATACTTTAACACACTTTTATTTACATAAACATTCATACTTTTGCAACATTCTCCTTTTCAAACATTTCATTTCAAAACAACTTAATACATATATACAACGGAAACATATAGTAACGGACTCCATACCTGACCTGCACACATCATCCGTCCGCCAGCTCATCGTTAACATTCATTCTGACCTTCTCGTCGGAATACCTACAGCATGAAAAACTTAATGAGCTAATGCCCAGTAAGTCCCATAAATCCCACACGGACAATCAATTGAATGCATGATTCAATTATGCTTTCTTATGAACTTTCCTTATCTTCCTCATTTCTTATCTTTCAATAGGGCCCAAGTATTCGTATCATTGCGCAATATCATTTAGGTCTACGTAACACTGTGACCATATTTTATCCTTTAAACTTCCCCTTACTTTGGGAGTCGGTATGACACTTTTCTTAACTTCTGGTAACATTTTATCAATCCTTTTAATATGGTTGTCATACCAAACATGAAATGATAATCACATGTTATCCATGGTACATAAATTCGTATGTAGAGCAGAATACACACAAGTATCTACATCATATGCATAAATGTATTCATTACTGTATACACTGATACACAATATCTTGTACACGATAGTACGTAACATGTTATATACTTAGGTATTCTAATCGTATACACACAGGCATTGATTCTATACCTCTTAGATATTCATTTCATAACAACATACAAGTTTGCATTGTAATATATACCCTAATATGCATATTCACGCATTCTACACCTACAATTTCATACCGTAGGTGGGAAGGGTACTTACTTGCTTCTAAACACTGCCAAAAGCAACTTTAGTCTTCTTTCTCCTAGACTCCTAGGATCCTGTTGGCCAATTACAAAATTATTAGCCAATTCCCAATACGTTTCATTACAAAACGTTCGTTACTTAATTTATCGACTTATATAACTGTACACAACTCTATAAACATTGATTTTCTTATTTCTTTCTAATTCTACCCTCTCGTTACTTATGAAGGGTGTAAATCTTTCTAATCACTTTCTTTTCCTATCTGTGACCTTATTAGAGCAACTCAGGTTATTCGGGCAAAAATGACGATTTTGCCCTCCGTGGCCCTACTAACTTTTTCGAACTCAATTCGTTCATTTGACATAAACAGCCACATATTAACTTAAAAATAATGTTCGAGTGGCTCATATCAATTTATTTCGCACTTATGCCCCTTTTATATAAAACTTTACAATTTAGCCCCTAACTCAAAAATCATGACAATTTTGCCCCCAGGGCTAAATTTTTCACTTTACACCAAAATTTCCTATTTTTCATAAGAAAAATTTTTGCTTGAAGTACCATATCTCAAATCATTTTGAAAAATGACGTTTTTGCCAATTTACCATATTTTCACTTTTAACAAATTCTTGAAAATTCAAAAATCACAAACGGTTGAGTTTTTTGATGAACCGTCCATAATGCTTACCAGTTTCATCGAGATCTATAATTTTTATGTTTTAACTTTTCTCAAAATCTCACTGTACAGGGGTGTTTTCGGCTATTTTTTATTTCTATCGAGAAAGAAAATTTTCTTTCAATTTAGTCCCTTGGATGTTTTTGTCAAAATCCTTTTCAAAATTTCAAATCTACCCCCGAAGAGTCTATTCCATGCCCAACTTAGGTCATTTTCATGCTCAAACCTCATTTTTACAAAGTTTAACCCTAAAATTGCAAAAAAAGATTTTATGCAAAAATTTCCATTTTGCATCATAACTCAAAATTTCATCATGTAAACATGCTATGCATCACCTTCACATGAAATTTCATTAAAAATAACCTCAAAAACTCATATGGATTTGAAAAAATAAAAATCCAAACAAAATCCATTAAAATTCAAAACTTTGAATACCAAAACTTACCAAAATAACCTCTTTTTGATTTCTAATCTTGAAATTCCTTTTGATCTGCGTCTAAGACTCATTTTCATGCAAAAATAACATGGGTTAATATCCTTTCTTCAACCCATGAGAAATCCTTTAAAAACTCATCAAAAAGTTTAGAATTTCACCTTTAATCTTGTAAAAATCCTTGGGGCTTGCTTCTAAAATTGTTTTGGGGTTATTTTTGCAAGGTTTGAAGTTGAGAAAATTTTTTGGAAGCTCTCAACAATGGCTGCCGAAACTTGGTGGAGAAGAAAGAGTTGAAATTTTTGTGATAACTTGAATTAAATGCAATCTAATCCACTTGGTGACTCATAGTCACCTACTTGATGACCCCCTAGGTGTCCTCACATCATTGGGCCACATTTCTAGCTTTGGTGGCCCAATCAAATTCAATTGGGTGTCCACTTAGTTGGACTAAAAATTTACACAGTGTAATTTTTCATCACGCAGTATTTTTCTTATACTGTCGTGGTCAAATCAATGTATTTTCTATCCTTAGATTGTATAAAAATATTTAACTTGCTTTTCGTTTAATTTTGGAGGCCAATCATAACGTTTTTTATTGCTGTGTTTTCACTTGGCAGTATTCTTATACTGCTCTGGCCTCCTTTCTACCTCAGATTAGGGTTTGGACAACCTTTGTGTCTTAATTACATTGTAGTCACCCATTCGTTTATACCATAATTTTACAATTAATTGTGATATAAAATTCATTTTATGGATACTATCTACAGATTCCTAAGTAATTCAACTCATAAAATCCGTATTTTACCATATCCAACATTGCATTACATTTGCCATAAAATGTGTAATCAATGCCGTTTATTTCTATTTTATCATAATTTTTACCAAAATTACAACTTTTTACAAAAATCATATTTTTAAAAGTAAATTTATTAATTAAACCCAATAAAATATTAGGTTTTATTAATGACATTTTCTCAGTCATTATAATTACGAAGTCAATATACAATTCTCAACCACCAATAATGATTGGTACATGACATAACCAATGATCAGAACTCAATATCTTACCAGTCAAAAGTGCAGTCCTAAAAGCCTGTTGTATCCTATCTCCTTCAAACTCGTATGTTTTGCAAGTATAAGTGACACAATTGAATGCATAGTTCCAAAATCAAATAAAACATAGGCATCAGTTTTGGTGTAGGTATAGATCCATGCACTAGGTTCTGGAGTGCTTCAAGTCTACCCTGACCAATACTAGGTCCTTCAACTTTAAGCCTGAACTATATGAAACTGAGTTCCTTGAGGTCTCTATTGATTTTGGTGGAATTAGGTGTTATTGAACTGGTTTTAGCTGGACTAATTTTGAGGGTTGGAGAAGAAGATCTTGGCACAATGTCCTTCTTTGCCACATATAAAATACTTATTAGTACTAGCTTTGCATTCTCCAACATTCTCTTTCCACATTGCCACATACAGATTTACTATTCCTTCCATCATTCACTTTCTTCATGAGTTGATCTTTTTGATTACCTGTGTTACCCTTGTCCTTTAGACTGAGGGAGGTTCTACCTTGTCAAAGCTCTTTCTTCCCTCTAAGCTTTGAAAATTGTAGCTCATTCTACCTTATCATGGGTGACTCTAAACTCTACTCGAGATGCTTGCTCGATATAATCTCCTACAGATCTTGGTGCCTGACCTCCGCTATCCATGATTAGTGCGATATCTGTGCAGAACATTGCCATTAGTGTCCTTATCCTTTCTTTATCAATGGACATCAGTTCTAGATAGAGATGTGCCAGTTAATATAATCTCTTTATGGTATCCGTAACAAACAAGATGCCTTGCCAAAATTTGTTAAATTCTTCTTGTTGAGCAGCCATGGTTTCCACATTGAAGTAAGCTTCCTTGAATTCTTCTACAAAGTTAACCCAAGTCATTTTATTCACACTCTTCTTTCATTCAATAGACTTTTACCATCTTCTTTCATCTTCAGCGAGGGAAAATGACGTGCATAACATCTTCTCATGGTCATCAAGTCCAATAAACTTCAACACACTTTTAGTACCTGTAAGCATGAATTTTTTTCATACTCTATTCCCTAAGTGCTCAAAGTCTTCTTAGCCTTATACATACTAATTGGTAATTTATCACCCTATGATAAAATCTTTGCTAAAAATTCTAAAAGATTGTGAAACTAAAATTTAACAACCCATTTGACGCCTTCAAGTTCCATAATCCAACTAATGTGGACAATTTTATGAAATTTGTATACTTCTCATACACAAGTGTCTTGGGATCATTCATCATTGTCTTAAATAACTCCAAACAGTTCACAAAGTGTTCATCCAAATAATTTACCAAGTCAACCATATTGTCATGATAATCTATATTATTTTCCTCCACACTAGGTTTCTTTCTTTTATTATTCAAAGTTGCATTGAAAAAATGCTGGCCGTGAAAATGCCATATCTAGTAACTTTAAAAGTCTTATGCCGGAATAAATGTTCTCTACCAATTTCAATTGAATGAGATTTATGGTCTTCACATTGAACATAAAGACACCAAATTTTATCCCTTTTGGCATGAAGTTTGGCAAATAACAAAAATTCTTCCACACCATTCGCAAATTGTTCAGTCAATCTATGTTCACACATCCATTTCCTGTCTATTTCACAGATCCTCAATCAAAATATGCAATCCAATTACAAACAATTTCACAAATTTATATAGTAATTAATCGACCCATATATGCATATCAGACATCCACAATAATTTTTACAAATTAATTATACCTATAAATTAATCATACTAAAAAATCCTCTAGTTAATCAATGGGCATTCAAATAACTAATCATATCCATAAAGACATAGATTAATTGATCCACAAATTAATCGTACCCATAAATTTCAATGTAAATTATTATACTCATAAATTCACAACCTAAAAATCTAATCAGTAATATCAAAAACTAAAAATTTGTAATTAAAGACTTATAAGATAGGAGATAGAGAGGGACAGAGATAGAAATGAATGGAAAGTAGTTTTTTTGACATTTGAACTGTGTTTTGGAGTGTTGTGTTTGCACTTTGTAACTGGTTGTCGACCTAAAAAGGAGTTAAAAATGGAAACTTTCATGACGGTTTTTGGAAAAAACCATCATGGAAGCAAAATATCTGTCATGTAAGGTAAAAATTGTCGTGTCAGCCTGACACAAAAACTATTATGGTAATTCTCATTTGCACGAAGGTTTTCGTATTTTCTATGTACTACTTATTTTTTTTTACCATTTGTCACAACAATTTTTATAAAAAAAAAATAGTCAAACGAGCTTTGTGTATCGCACAATTTGTAGTAGAGTCTCCTCTTAAGGATTTGAAATCTCTGGTCTAATCTAATCCTTTCTCTTTTCTCTTATTCCACACAGCAATAGCGAAGGAAATCCATATACTCATAACCTCAACTGTCTCCTACCTTCCTCAATTTTTCCTTATACTAAACTATTAAGTTGTAGAGTCTAATTATTGCCATTATATTCTTCTGTAGAGACAACATGTAGATCTTTTTTCTTATGTAGAAGAAGGTGCCAATTTAGGTTAATTATAGTGGTTATAGAAAAACATAAAGTGTTGCATTTTTTTTCTTGCAATCTTCTCCTTCATGGTGAATTTATCGCAACAATTAAAAGCAAGCATAGCAATATGAGTGAACCACAATAAATGTCATACTTTTTATTTTTTATTTTATTACTACAGATAATATGGCATTAAAACATTTCTCTCCCTCTTTTCAATTTTTTTATAGCGTTCATTCAGATCAAACAAAGTTAATTTATGGTTTCCGGTCTATTAATTATGCAGCGTCGAAATTATGTTTCTACCTGTTAATTTTTCCCCGTCGATATTTCCCACTATTTCTTTTGATGGGATTAGATGAAATGGATATTTTTGCAACTTTTTCTTAACACAAGTGCAGTTTCAACTTTTCCTCCTAAAAAGGAGACGATATATATTTTATGTTAAAGGAGAAGAATATTAATATGCACATTATATAAAACCAGTTGTGACAATCACAGCCACTACCAAATAAACACATAAACCACAAGATTTATGTTTTCCTCTTAAGGGCAGCTTACTGATACAGCTCATTCAATTAACCCTAAACAACGCGAAAACAGTTATTAAAAAAAGTCTATATTTTTAGGACAATTAGTATCACATTGAATAATAGACAACTTAGGATTAAGGAAAAAAGGAAAAAAAAAATTAAAGTCCACCAATCTTAAAAAAATGGGATTAAGATTGAACGTCAATATTGAATTATTGTCATTAAAATGGGATCAATAGAATGTGGTTTGGTTCAAATTCTAATTCCACATCGACCACATCATGCGCTAGAATATTAGTGCACATACCATATTGTTGTTCTCGTGTTATTTTTATAATAAAACCTCATGTCTTAATTATAAGCTTAAGAAGTTGGTTGTTTTAAATTGATAAAAGGTTCTTATTAGTAGGTCCGCTGCAATAAATGCCAATAAAATAAAAAGAGCAAAAGAAATAAAAATTTGCAAATTCGGAAGGGATTGGGAAAGACATGGCGAAAGCATTAAGCAACTAGTCAAGATCAAATTTGTCACGTTAAGGAACTTTCAAAAGTAGATGAGCTTTGAGGTCAAACCGGGTTGACTATGAGAATTAACGACACACCAACTCCTCCTACTCCTCCTCCTCCTTTAAGGATTCGAATCTGAACTATTATTCTTGCATAATAAATGATAAAGAATTCAAATTGTAGAATTACAAGTGCACTAAGAAATCAATTGCATACCCACTTGACTATTTACACCCCTTTCAAAATAAATTTTCATATTTGTAAAAGCCATTCAATAAAACGACAAAAAGGACAATTATAGTTGAGCTAATTACATAATTATTTTTTTAATAAATAGAAATTAATGATACATCTTTTTTTTCTTTCCACATACACCAAGACAAAACCCTAATTTTCACCTTTTAATGACTATTCCAAAAAATCATATGTTAGTATATGGTCAATTGCTTATTAATTTGCTCTTTTTTGATTAATATTCATCGATTTCTTTGAATTACCTATTTTTTATGGAGAATTATTTGCTTTTATGTATGTCAATTGGAGGAGTACTATTAACTATTTTTATGATAACTGCTTGTTTCATTAAATTAATAGATATAATAATAAATATAATATTTTTTAATAAATTGTAGTGAATATATCTAATTTTTAATTTAAAAATTTTCTTTATGTATGAAAAAAGCTTCAAGGAAAAAAAAAAGTGAGAGAGATAGTGAAATAAGAATATTAAAATAATGAAAAAAATGATAGTCGTAAAAAGAAAAATGACGTGAAATGAAGTAATAATCATAAGGTAGTTTAGGACTACAAGGGGTACCATAAGTGAGTTTAATTATTTAAAAATTTTAAACGGTGTATTTAGAAGGGAAGTGTGAAGAGTTAAAAAAAAAGGTGCAAATGGAACCACCCAAATAAAAATTGACTATAAATATATTACTTTTGATTGAAAAGTATAGTTTGGAGCAAGGATACAACATCGATGAATAAATATAGTCACATCATATGAATGGACATATTGACTATAAATATAATTCTAATTACAAGAAAAATCACTTTCATCCTTATTGGGTTAAAACCACGTTACTCACAAAATAGTAGGATCTAGTCTAATTTATAGTGTATTTTTTAGATTATGACTTATTATGTTGTACATAACGAGATTTTAACCCTATAAGGTTAAATAAGAGTATTCAATTAAAACTATATAAACAAAGCTATGAAATAAAGAAATTTTTACTATAAGATCTGAAAGAATTCATTACCAATAAAGCTCTGTTTTTAGCTATTAAATCTATACCAAAAATTATCTATTTTGTAATTTTTTTTTATTTTTATGTGACTTTAATTAGATCTAGCTATTATAAACACACCATTGGCATGAGATTCTGCCACAAAAGTTGAAAAATTACAAGCGATGACACATAAAAATTGAGAAAATTACAAGTTATACCACACTTATAAACGTTTATGCTACACTTAAAAAATTTTATACTACACTATCATTTATATTACATATTAATTTATACCACAAATAAATACTTATTACATTTATAAAAAAATAAATCTCAAAAATAGCAGATTCCTTGAGATTTACTCTTGTCAAATTCATTGACTATATTTGGTCTTGGGCAAACATGTTAGCAATACCACATTGGTATTTGAATTGGTGGGCCGACTCTCAGAGCCCAAGAAACCCAGCAAATGAGAGCATCTCCTCCTTTTTTTCTTTTTCTTTTTTTTTTAATATATTCTATATGTGTGTGCAAGTGTGTTTGGGTGGGTGCGGGGTTTTGGTGGAAAGATTACCTTTTTTTTTTTTTTTTTTTTTTAGGGGAATGGAAAGATGACTTTTGTTTGACCATAAACAATTAAGAAACAGATCCCAATCTACAATTGCCATTTGCCATATCAATTTCACTGCCCAACAAGGCGGGACTTGTCTCTGAAAATGTGCAACAAGCTCTATGACCCACTTGGTGCACCGGATAAGGCATTCCATTAAAGACAACTACGACGCGATTAAATTAAGAAAAATCTTACGTTATGATAATCTTGGTACTCCTATTTTAACATAGCATCCTATCGTATCTTACTGTTTAAAAATTAAGATATAGAGACAAATAATATTTTTAAAATTCTTTTTAAAGTAAATGATTATATTTTTCTAAATTAAGAAAAAAACCTTTATTTATTAATTATAAAGTCAAAATGACAAATATAATCTTTGTTAGTTATTAATCAGCTATAGTACATCCTTGAAAAATCTAAGTACATCAATAATAAATTCGAATACATTAATGAGAAATCAATGATATAATATAGCAAATTAATAATATACTGGAGTACATCATTACATATGAATGATATAATATATTAGTTATAAATTGTAGTATATCACTGGTAGATTTTATTACATCATTATATCACTTATAAACCCATAAACAAACCCTAACAAAGAAACCCCAAGCCCAAACTTTTTCTCTTTTCACTCTCCCTCTTCTCTCATTACATAGCATCTTTAGACACTGTTGGCACCATACGTCAGTCAGCTACTTGGAGCGCTGACAAATGTTATTTTGATTAATAATAGTGAAGGTTATTTTTATCATTTTGATTTTATAATTAATAAAAAATAGTTATTTTCCTGATTTAGAAAAAGTATAACCTTTTATTTTTAAAGAGGCCATTAAAAAGGCCACGCAATCTAATTTTTCTTAAAAATATTAAAAAAGTATCTCGTAGTTTTTGAAAGTATCAGTCTAGTAACTTAAATCTGTGCATCATTGTAACACCCCGAGTTGATTAAATGGTATTAGAGTGTTAAATGGTGAATTAGTGTGCTATGATGAGTGTTTTAAACTTAATTTGATTATTTTGTAAAAATTAAGAAAAGCTTGTGTTAATTTACTCTTTTAATGATTTTTAATTATTCTAAATTGTTTTTAATTGTTAATTTAATTTTCAATGAAGCAATTTGATTTGAAAACAGTATATTGTTGCACATAGTTTTGTGCAACTACTTTTCTCTCTTTTCTTCTATTTATTTATCTCCTTCTCTCTCTTTCCTCATTTTTCTCTCATTTTCTCTCTCTCCTCTCTCGTCTTTCTCTTTCTCTCTCTAAAATTTTTGAAACAAAATCCAATTTCAAGCTTTGGGATTGTAGATTGAAGGCTCGGGAACGCGATTGAGCAACCACAAACTCAATTCAAGCTTTGATTTAAGGTTAGTTTTCAAAATTTTTAAAGTTTTTCAATTTTTCAAATTTTCTTGCATTTTGAAATTTAAGAGTGTCTAAGTCTAGAAAAGCTTTGATCTAGCTTAGAGTAACTTAGATTAACTAGGATTGAAGCTTTATTTCATCAAAAACGGATTGGAATCGATATTTTTCATTTTTCCTCTATTTTCTCCATTTTCAGATTTTTGAGAAAATCTTGTTTAAAACTTGTTTTAATCCATTAAAAAGTGTTTTACTATGTTTTTCTATTGCTTATGATGATTATCCATGCCTGGGAATTGAGGAAACAGGTTAGATTTGAAGATTTGAAATTCAGGATGTCGAGACCCGTGCGTGAAAAATTTTGGAATTTTTCCAGATCGGCAGGCTGAACTTCGTGTTCGGCAGGCCGAATCTGGAGATGTTCGGCCGACCGGACCTGTTCTTCCGGCAGGCCGAACTGTGCAGTTTGGCAGGCCGACCGAGCAAGGAAAAATTTTATGATTTTCACCCGTTTTAATTGTTTTGAATCCTTATTTGAATTTCAACTTTATATAATGATTTTGTAAACCTAAATGGCACACTAGGACATCATGAGATGATTTAGTATCATAGGATACCTCGGGTTAGATACTAATGGACTAAGTTACTATGCATTTAGGATTGCGCGTGGATCCGCGGAGCTAACGTATAGCGAACCGGGATTACGGTATGGGACACCGACACGGATATTGAGGTAGGACTTCTACCCCTTTCCTTTGGTAGCCCTATTTCAAAATGATTTAAGCCAAAAATGAATTTTTATCAAATGTTTTCAATGACAGATTGGGAAATGATTCTATTTAAGTATCTTTACAAGCAGTTGATTGAGAAATGTTCATAATGAACCCCATAATGAATATAAATGATTATATCTGGTAAAGAAGAGATTTTATGAATCAAAGAGATATATATGTTTATATATGTATATATATTTTGGGGCATGATGCCGTATCAGAGATCGGGTCGTGTAGTGAACGACCTTGAGGGCAGGTCCTGAAACCCAGCTGGGCCACTACGGTGGTGAATTACATATGGTTTGCCCAGGAAAGGAAAATTGTATTCTTTCTGGTTGACTTATCTAAATTATTTTGGTAAGATTATATATTTATTAAATTCTCATTTAATTATTTATTTGTTTAATTGTTCTAGTTCGTTCTCTATATGTTTATGCGATTTACGAAATTTCTTTTAAAGTTGAATAATTTTCAAATATAGTCCTACTGAGCCTTTCGCTCACGTTTTTATTTGTTTTAAAATCTTAATCCTAGGTGGATATCAGCATAGGATTGGAGAAGAGTCCACCGATCGGACTTACGACCAGTAGAAGAATTTGGTAGGTTAAATTACAATTTAAGGCATGTAAGATTTTAACTTATTCTTTTATTTTGGACTGTGGTTGTATCATGTTATTGTCAGTACCACATGTGTGTGCACAATATGTGGGCCAGTGAGACCCATACGCGTTCCACCCCATACTTATTTATTTTAATATTCTTATTATTTGCTTATTTATCATGATGATTCATTTTATTTCTTTAATTTCTTCCATTTAAATGGTTTTAAAATCATCACTTTTAATCATAAATTTAAATCTAAAACCCTTTTTTTAACTAGATCTTTATTTAATTAACTTAATTAAACTACCACGTCACCTCCCATACTCCGGGGCATGACAATCATGCGACAAAATTTCCAACTCACCCTTTTATAAATGAATTAAAAATTATGTTCATAAAAGCGAAAAAAGGGAGGATGAGGGAAATAACAAATTTTTAAAACATTTTGAAGTAAATAATAGGTTTTGAAAACATCTATAGTACATAGGAAATTATGATGCAAATAGTTTACTTACTGTGAATATAAGAATTATTTACACTATTAATAAGGGGTTAATAAATTATTTGCACCTTGAATCTATTTGCTGTATAAATAAAAATTATTCACGTTATTAATAAGAAGGTAAATAATATCACTACAAGAAAAACTATATTTAACGACATATTATTTACAACATGTAGTTTTTGAATATCGTTGAAAAGTGCATACAATGACATCTCGAACAAATATGTCATTAACGACATTTGAAACAATAAGTAATGACATCTATATAGATGTCGTGTTAAAGGTCTCCTTTTAACGACAATAGTTTATTGTTGTTAAATTATTTCAAGACAAGTAGGAGATGTCGTCAAAGTCTTGGAGATTCCACGACACCCTTTATAGACGACATTGGTCAAGATGTCATCTGTAAGGGATGTCATGGAATCTCCAAGTCTTTGACGACATCTCCTACTTGTCGTTAAAAAATTTAACGACACTAAACTATTGTCGTTAAAAGGAGATCTTTAATATGACATTTATATAGATATCGTTAATTATTATTTCAAATGTTATCAACGACATCTTGGTTGGAGATGTCGTTGTATGTACTTTTTAACGATATTTAAAAACTATATGTCGTAAATAATATGTCGTTAAATGTAGTTTTTCTTGTAGTGTATTTACAACCTAAATCTGTTATTTACTATAAATATTTTCAAAACCTGATATATACTGCAATTAGTTTTGAGAAATTGAGTTTTGTTCATCCTTTTATTTTAATTTTTTATACCTTTACATAACTAATTTGGAATTTATTACTAAAATGATAAATCACAAATTCCAAGTCACAAAATAAATTTTTAAAAACTACAAATAGAGATATCAATCTGGGTCAAGCCAAATAGGCTAATATAAGGTCTGCCTTTTTGGTCTAGTGCTCAACCCGACCCAATCCAACTCCCATTGCCTGGGTTGGGTTGAGATCTTTGTCTTGTGTAAAAGGGCCAATCTGGTTAGGTTTTTTAGATATAGAAATTTAGAATTAGTAGTGGAAATGACAAAAGCTTCTCTCGTAAATGAAGAGAACAAAGTATTTTTGAAATAGAGAAATTTACATAGATGGTCCCCACGTGGCATCTCTTATTAAATCTGCATCCTATTTTAATGTTTTTATAACTGTTTCTTTTCTTCTTCTTTTTACAATTCTATTTTTCTATTTACTTTTTGTCTTTTGTTTAACTAAAAAAACATATCTGAAAGAAAAAAACTTGGTGGGTTCCCTTATGAGGGAGTAAGACGAGAGAGTAATTTAAACTTTTTATAAATCACAAATTTTTAATAAAGGGACAGTTTTTATAAGTAGTTTGTTAGATGGCATTTTTTATAAGTTGTCCTTTTAAAAACAATTTCAAAATTCCAATGCTATTTCTGTCATCTTCAACTCCTCTGCTCTCTCTCATTGGACAAACACGTTGTCATCGTCATTCTCTTCATTCGCTACCGATCCCAATCTATTCATCGACGTTGAAGATGCAAAACTAGCTTACGAAGTCGCATCATCGCTTAGGCTAATTAGATCACTTCGTCGTAATTTGTTGGCTTCGTCGTTCGTCATTGTAGAGACTGGACTCGTTAGCCAAACCATAAAGAAAAAAAAAGTTACTCACGAAGAAAAGTTACTTTTCGTCGTAATTTGTTAGTTTCTTCGTTCGTCATTGTAGAGTCTGGACTCGTCAACCACACCATAAAGAAGAACAAGTTACTCTTGTCAAGGCATCGCTCAGGCTGACGAGATCTCTTTGTCATGATATGATGGTTTCTCGTTTCTCGTTTCTCGTTCCTCGTCGTCGACTCTGGACTCGTAGATCACACCGTCATCAAAGTTTCACGAAGAACAAGTTGCTTTCATCACTTATCAGGCCATTCGTCGAAGCCACTCATAGAGCAAATCTCACTTGTCACCGGAGTCGTCCAAAGGAGCAAGTTGCTGTTGATGGGCCGAAGTTTCACGAGAGAGCAAATGGGAGAAAGACAATGAGAGATGAGCAAGAGAGACTGTATGGAGGGGAAAGATGACACAGAGGAGCGGATAAGGATATTTTAGGTTTTTATTTTTTAATAAATTTTAATTTACTATTATTATGCTATTCACATCTTAAAATATTATGATAATAAATTTTAATTTTCTTTCTAATTATGCTACTTCCCTCCTTATCCCTTTATTTTTCATTTATATTTTCTTATCATTTTAATAAGGGCTTGCATGCCTCGATTCAAGGCTCATGGGAGCTTCGAGCCTACCTCTTTCTATCCTTACCTCCTTTGGGCTAGCCTAATGTCACGTCCCAAAAGAGCTCTTGTTGAGAAATGGGCAGCTCAAAACTTAAGTACTGCTATTCGGTCCTCTACCTAGCCGATGTGGGACTTTTACCACTTGTCACGTCCCAAAAGAGCTCTTGTTGAGAGGTAGGCAGCCCAGAACTTAAGTACCGCTATTCGGTCCTCTACCTAGCCGATGTAGAACTTTTTGTACGTTACACTAATCTAGCTTAGCGTGAAAAAGAGAAGAGAGGGAAAATGAGCCAAGTTGAGCCAAGCAGCCCACATTGATAGGATTAACAACTACATACCTTTTTAATATTTTCTAACCAACATGGTACCAATGTCATGCTTTTTTAAATATAGAAGATGCTCAAATGATAAAAACCCTAAAGATTTTTAATAAAATAATATTCCATTTAAAAATAGCAGATATATATACATGAAAATCATTTTAATAGGATTGTTTGGCAAATTTCGTTAGAATCAATAATTTCTTAGTTTAAAACACTGTAGTAAATAAGAGTTTTACACTATAGAAACTTTTTGTCTTTTGCTATAACATGAGAGAGCTTTACAATATTCTGTAATAAAAAAGTTGGTTCTGACCTGCCAAGCACCCTATAAAACTATTATCGTGATTTTTACATTGATATTAAATGATAATATGATCTACAGTAAATCATAGCACCGTCAGATTATCTCATCTAATTCAATCTTAATTAATGATCATATCCAATCCTAAGCACCAAAAGCGAACTTATATGTATTTAGCAACTTAAATCGCAATGAAAAAAGGAAACAAAGAATAATGACAAATTCAACTATGGAAGCAAGAAAAGTTCAAGCAGTACGTCTAATTACAACGGATCAATCACTGTGGATTATTTGCAACTAAATTTTTGGAGTATCTTAAGGCATTTTTCCTTTGGAAAACTGCTGCAGAGCCAAAAGTGAAATAGTTAATGTTGAAATAGGCATGTAAAACGAAAAGGTGGCACGTAGAGCATTGGTCGTGGGAAGTGAAAGACAAATTTGGGTTTAGACATGGAAGAAGAAGAAATCATTGAAATCCAAGTGTTACGGAATATGAACTTAATTCCTAATGTTTTTTTTTTGATTGAAATCCAAGTGTTACGGATATATGAGCTTAACTACTAATCTTATTTGATTGACTGAAAAAAAAAAAGAAAAAAAAAAGTAAATGTCCGAATGGTAGGCAAACTCTGGCATCATTCCTAAATCGATTAACTTTTTTGATAGAGATCTCCGCGCTTTGACGTAACTTCAAGTCTCATCCTCCTCTATATTCTAGCAAGAGAATTCATTTTCCGTGATGATCTCCAAGCTTTTAGGCATTATAAAAGGGACGTAAAGTCGGCCTCCACCACCACTCTCTCAGTCTCTCTCTCTCTCTCTCTAGAGAGAGGGAGAGAGAAAGGCTACAAGTAATTTCACATTGCACTTAATTGGGGAAAAAATCGCCTTCTCTAAACAGACCAAAAACTATGATCCCAACTCCTAAACCTCTCATGTATAATTATTTCCGTGGAAAAAGAAAAATTGAATTCTTACTTATCCTGTGACAAAAGCTTCTAACCAGGCTCTAATCAAGAAAGAAAACGCTCCTTCACTCCAAAAATGTACTAATTAATCCTGCTGAAATAGAAAATTTTCATCTCTAGTAAATTGAGGGAACATGATTCCTTGAACATAAAGGAGATTACAGAAACATCCTTAGGCTGTGGAAGGTGAACCAAATTACTAGATGGCTAAACATGGCAAAATAAAGAAATAAATAAGGAGAAAGTAATTTGAAGCAAGAACCAGAAGAGGAAAACGAGTTACTGCATTGCACATATTCGCTTTTAGCAACAATCTTGTAACACGTGTGGAAAGCTTTTCTTTCGCCTCAATGAAAAATTTCATAAGCTGCACTGGAGGTACTACACAGACAGCACGCAAATAACTTTTAATATTTCACAAATCAGGACGAGTCTGTTTCGCGCGTGTGGTTTGTATTTTAACTCTGAATATGCTTCTTGGTCTTTTTCCTGAACCAAATTCGGTGAATTTTTAGTTAGAAAGGATGAATCTCAAATATATATATATATATATATATATATATTCTAGTAAAAGTAGCTACTAATGTCAAATAAAACTAACCTGAAAACAGCTGAATAGAATATAAACAGAAAAAGAGCGGGCAAGGCAAACAAAGCAGTAGCCTAAATAAATTGAGGGGCAAAAAAAAAAAAAAAAAGGAGAATTAAGTTGGCTTATTTATTGAATAGGAAATGTGATATTTGGATTTTGGTAGAGAAGTTGATGCTACACCACATAGCTCAGAAGCACATACCACAAACCAGGCAACCTCCATATTTGCAACCGGTCGTACGTAAGCATTATTTTTTGGCATTTCTTGGACCTAATCATAGTCAAAAGATATTACGAACTTAATAACGTTATAATTAATAATAAATCTAGCTTTAACGAAACAACTCGAAAAAGAAAATTTTAAAAATGTCCAAAACTGGAGTTTTCATTGTTGCTTGTGGATCTTTGATCCCGTTGGTTGAAAATAAACAAACCATGGTATCTAACGCAACAACTGAATTAATTTATTTTTTGACAATACAATATAATTCAGCTGCCTTCACCCTTTCTCCCTATGAGAATTTAATTACTGTTAGCCCCTTTGGAAAAACAGTCGGAATTGTCCTTTGTGATTCTAACTAAAATTGCTAGTGTTTTCTCTCACATAATTTAAATAAAACGGTTAAAACTACAAAATGTAGTTCTAATGATGTTCCTAAATGGGCTTTATACCAGCAGAGTTGACATAAAAGTTAAGATAAACAGATGCCAAACCAAGTGTTTGGTCCGAACAGACTTGTAATAGATCCATGCCCAGAAAAACATATTACATAAAGAACTATGTCCAGATAAAATATTTCACAAAGAATTATGTCCAGAAAAGGGGAGAGAAAAAAAATACAATTAATACCTGATAATGGTACAAAGTTGAAACTATCATGAGCTTCCAACATGCACGGAACACTTTTACAGTATAAGACTTCAAGGCAACATACACTTTACCAAAACAAAATTTTGTTCCTATTACAAGACTCGGTTAACTTCTAATCTTCCTGATCAAACAAAGAGCAATGAAATCAAAAGGAAGACCAATGAGTTAATCAACAGTAAGCAACCTTTAAATAATTAAAATCTACCCCATTTGCGCTTACTTGAGTGTAAGAACCTAGGACTTTTAGAACCTTGAATGCACGTGGTGCTATAAAGCTCTTTGATGCACGGTACGCAACAACAATAGTTGCAGTTAGTAGTTGAAGACGTGGTTAAAGAGAAGACATAAATGTTGACCACTGTTTCTTCAAAATTGGGATACAGTCCTTCAAGTAACAAAGAGAAGATTGTGAAAGTAGGAAAATAGTGAAATTATTATACAACTACGGATCAATCATTATATTAAAAATAGAGGAAAAGAAACATATTAAACACAAGCTTCCTCGCATAACGAAAATAAAATGACATCCAGGAAACAAACGAGCTTACGCTTTCCACCATACAAATTAACTACACTTGCACTTGCCTGGGCATAGGAACTTAGGTCTTATATCACCTTGAAAGCATGTGGTGCTATCAAAGTCTTGGATGCATGGTACAAGTCAGCAATTTTTGTTGTCAGTGATTTAACAAATGGTTTAAGAAAGGTTATTAATGCTGACCATTGAATTCCTTCATAATTGGAATCCAGTCCTTCAAATAACAAGAGACAGTTGTAAAAGCTTGAAAATAATTCACCTAGAACTTAGCAAATATATTTTCTGTTCCCGTAACTAGAACATGAATTTCATATTACAAGCCACCATAATCATCTCAATTTGTAGCTTAATTCAATCTCCAAATTGAGCTTTCTTTTCTAATGCCTGAGAAGCATAGGAAGAGGGAAGAATAAAAGTGAAGAATAACAGCAATTTTTGCTGAACAGAAATCATTCGGTTGCAATTTAGCCAACACTCTCAGCAATTCATCCTTTTTGTTGGCCAACGATTAATATATCAATAAACAAGACAAATGCACCTTTTGAAGTGACAGATCCATGGCTGGTTTCCAAAACTCATTCCAGGAAGACACCATGTACAATTGCACGTAAAAGTCCAACAGTATCAAAAAAATATTCCATTTTTCTTGCAGTATGCGACGTAAATTCTTGCCTGAAAATGGCCAAAATGAACTGAAAGCCAATCTGCAAGCCACTCTCCATGGGCCTAACTATCAATCATATATGGAAAACATTAGTAGGAAAACGCAGTACTTTTTTCTATATTTTGTAAACCTTAACTAGGAGCATTAGATACAGTAATGTGAAGTATGTTAGGAATCATTACTTTAAAAGCTAAGGTCAGAAATAATCTAGAATGAGTTTCTTATCTCAAAACAATTCTTCTCAAGCTTTCTTTGAATTTGTCTAAGTGAAAAGCTAATATTTCATTCAATTATTTGTAGGAAAAATAAGGGGGAGAAGGGAAGAAAAACATGTAGAGAGGAAGAGAGTGTCTGAGAAAATTTTAGAGAGAGGGAGGAGAGAAAACTATTTTTGAGAGAGAGAAATATATTCGTGAAAACTGAGAATGATGTAAAAAGAAAATAATCTTCTTTATATTTGAAGCATATTTTCTTTAAAAATAAGGGGTATGCGTGTAGGATGGGGAAAGGTAAAGAAAAACTCCAAGATTCGCTCTAACTACCAAATCTTATCATTTCAAATTAATAAAACTTATCAAAAAAATCAAATATTCTCTTTTAAAAAGTCAAACCTTCCTTAATCATGGATAAGGAAAGAGATAAAATATATTAATTATTCAGAATTTTTCTCAACAAATTAATTATCAATGCCACAATTTCGAGAATTATGTACTGATTTCTCGTCAGTAGCCTTTAGCTTGCCGATTACTGAGGATCGGCCTGCCAAAGTACCACATTTAATATCACACACAATTAAAACATTAAATATTTATCATACACACATTATAAGTGACATAAACATCTCAAGTATATCAATTCTACATGACTGTCACTTATCGAAATTCTTAAATAAAGGATCAATAACATTATATCATAAAGAAAATACTTAATGTTATTATATATCTATCATTAACCGTTACAAGAAAAATAAAGGGTGTTACAGTGTGTGTCTTTGGGATACTATAATCCCAAATTCCTTTTTTTTTTTTTTTAAATCCATAATCCCAAATTCTTAGTGCTACTTAGATATCTAAAAATTTTCTTACTTGTACTAAGACGAGATTCCTTTAGATTTTCTTGCAATCTAGTGCACATGCTTACAATAAACACAATATTTAGCTACTTGTGATCAAGTATATTATAGCTTGATATTTGTTAATATCCACCACCTTGCCACTTTCATCTTTATCGAACTTGATTGATAAGCTCATTAGAGTGGGTATGGGCTTTAGATATTCCCTTTTAAATTTTTTGAGGAGATCCCCTACATACTTGGCTTGATTGATGAAGATATTTTCTTTGGTTTGTTTGATTTGAAGTCGAAGAAAAAAGTTGAGCCCTCCCATCATGCTTATTTCAACTTCACTGTTCATACACTTAAAAAACTTTTCACACAAGGCAACATTAGTAGAACCAAAAATAATATCGTCAACATAGATTTGAACAATAATCATGTCATCACACTTGTTATTTGTGAAAAGAGTAGTACTTGCTTTTCCTATTAAAAAACCATTTTGAAGCAAAAATTTGCTAAGTCTACCATAGCAAGTTCTAGGAGCTTGTTTCAAAACATATAAAGCCTTTTTTAATTTAAAAACATGATCTAGATACTTGTAATTTTGAAAACTTGGTAGCTGATCTACATAAACATTTTCTAAAACGTATCCATTTAAGAATGCGGTTTTTATATCCATTTAGTAAAGGTGAACCCGTTATAGCAAGTAAAAGCAAGCAACAATTTAATGGACTCTAAACGAGTAA
Organism: Artocarpus hirsutus; assembly: GCA_946598075.1. Taxonomy (NCBI): domain Eukaryota; kingdom Viridiplantae; phylum Streptophyta; class Magnoliopsida; order Rosales; family Moraceae; genus Artocarpus; species Artocarpus hirsutus. The sequence goes on from CAMOHE010051651.1 coordinate 43,565, forward strand.
CCGATGCAACGGTTTTTTGAAAATTAATTCCTTCTACTTGATTGAAACTTAGGCCACTAATCTAGCATTGTCTCTCACAATTACACGATGCTTGCCTTTTTTGTTCCTAAAAACCCATTTGATATTGATCATGAATTTAGAATTAGGTCTAAGAACTAATTCTGATATATCACTTCTTTCAAATTGATTTAGCTCTTCTTGCTTTGCTAAAATTCAAAGCTCACCATTTTTGGTATCTTTAAAACTTTTTGGTTCAATTTGAAGGCAAACGCTAAATTATTGCAAATATTTTTAAGTGATGATCTAGTTTTCACTCTATGTGATGCACAACTAATTATCGCCTTCTTAAAGTGATAAAGGTGATACCTCAATTCCTTTGGAAGTTAGTAGGATGAGCTTTTCAAGTTTGAATCTTCAAATTGTTGCAATTGTTCCCTTTGTGGTGTTGCACTTTTCGAAGATTGTAAGTCATCTTGAACTTCTTTTTCTCTTTCAC